>CM039675.1:486722607-486876211 GCA_022496015.1 Hordeum marinum
TGTGGCAAAGCTTGTCGGAAGCATGGACCTGAACTCAAATAAGTACTACAAGTCTCTAGATAGGATCATATTGATCAAGATTTGAAGAACTGAGCCAAAACAGATTCTGGCCAAGATCTTAGGAGGGATCTGGAGAGAAGATGAGTTGTGCTTGGAGCCAAAGGAGATGTCTAGAGTGATCTGGGTTAGAAGTACTACAAACTGGCAAAGTTTGGAAGGGTTTCAAAAAGATTCGAGTATAGTTCATGTGTAAACTGCAATTCTGGACAAGAAACTTGATCTCCTTGTGGCACTCTCACAGATGGTCTGTTGATGATGGAACTTGGTGGAGGGAAGTCATTTGAGATATAGAAGATTCCATAAAAGTTTCATCACATGTAGCCATCTCTAGCTGGTACTTTCTTCACAGAGGTTTGGAATAAGCAAAAACTTGTCAGAGTTTTGCTGTTGAAAATTTGTACTAGGCAAGATGATATTTTTGGATACTGTGGCTAGACATGATCCCTAGTATCTCAGGGAATTTATTGAGAATTTTCTGAGCTAGGGAAATGGGGGTTACTTCACAACTGATAAATTTTGACCAGAAAGAAAACAATTATTCTGGCCAAAAAAATTTATTGGGCACTGGAATAAATTTGAAGATTATGGGGTTATATGATGATAAGAAGGTGTGACTAAAGTTTGGGAATTTTCTGATCATCGGAGCTATAGGTTGCTTCACAACCCATAGTGATGTCATATTTTCCCAAAGAAAGAAAATGAATTATTGGAAAACATTAAATATTGGAAATTAATCCTGGAAAGGCATAGAAAGGTTTTGGAAAGGTGATGAGGGTTTTGGGTTACTTGGGAAAAGATTCAAAGAATCATAGGTCCAATTTAACTGAAAAGGTTTGAAAATCAACCAAATTGCAAATAAAGCCCAAAAAGATTTTGAAAAGGAAAAGTTGCCAAAATCAGGATGTCACAAACCTACCCCACTTAGGATGAATCTCATCCTTGATATTTGGTTGCTCAGGGAAAAAGTATGGGTATGCGGATCTTAATAAATCTTCTCTTTCCCAGGTAGCCTCTTCCTCAGTATGGTGCTCCCACAAAACCTTGTAAAACTTGATCACCTTGCTCCTGTTGGTTCTTTCCATTTTATCTAGGATCCGAACAGGTTTCTCTTCGTAGGTCAGATCCTTAGCCAGTTCTAGCTCACTCATATCCGCTTGCTTGGTCGGTGGTGCAATGCACTTTCTTAACTGTGATATGTGAAAGACATCGTGAACATTAGACAACTCTGGTGGTAGTTCCAACTGATATGCTACCCTGCCTTTCCTAGCAATCACTGGAAAGGGACCGATGTATCTTGGTGCAAGCTTTCCCCAGGCATGAAACCTCTTTACCCCCTTCATGGGTGTTACTCGAAGGTAAGCATATTCTCGGGGCTCAAAAGCCACTTCCCGGTGCTTTGGGTCATAGTAGCTCTTTTGGCGGGACTTGGCCACTCGAAGATGCTCCCAAATATCCTTGACCTAGTCCTCAGCCTTGAGCATCAAATGCATGCCAAAGATACGACTATCTCCTGTCCGGGACCAATTTAGTGGGGTGCGACACTTCCGCCTATATAGTGCTTCAAACGGTGACATCTTCAAACTTGACTGATAATTGTTGTTATAGGAAAATTCCACATAGGGTAGGATATCTTCCCATTTGGGTCCATGGGTGAGAGCACAAGACCGCAACATATCCTCCAGTATCTGGTTCACTCGTTTGGTCTGTCCATTTGTTTATGGATGGTACGCCATGCTGTGCTTCAGCATAGTTCCCAAAGCTTGGTGCAATCACAACTAGAATGCAGAGGTGAATACGGACCACCTATCTGAGGTGATAGATTGGGGGTACTCCATGAAGACTGACTATCCGGGACATGTAGAGTTGTGCAAGATGGTTTGCGTTAGAAGTGGTCTTTACCGGAATAAAGTGAGCCACTTTTTAAGTATATCCACAATGACCCAGATAGCATCATTGTCTCTGGTTGACCTGGGCAATCCAACAATGAAGCCCATACATATGTTGTCCCACTTCCACTGGGGAACTGGTAAAGGTTGCAGTAGCCCAGCGGGTTTCTGGTGCTCAGCCTTGACCTTGTTACACATGTCACAACAAGCGACATAGTATGCTATATCCCTTCGCATTCCTGGACACCAAAATGTCTCTCTCAGATCTAGATACATCTTTATGCCTCCTGGATGGATAGAGTACGCATACTCATAAGCTTCTATGAGTATTTGCTGCCTCAGATTGTTCTGGTCCGACACACATATCCGTTTCTCAAACCATAAAGTGCCTTGGTCATCCACATGGAAAGTTTTGGCCTTCCCTTTCGGAATCAGTTCCTTGATCTCTTTTATTTCTTCATCTGGCTCTCGGGCCTTCTTAATTTCTTTCATAAGTGTTGGAGTGATCTCCAAAGTAGCTAGAGTAATTAGGCGACATTGTGATGTTGTATTACCGAGTGGGCCCTGAGATACCTCTCCGTCACACAGAGTAACAAATCCCAGTCTCGATCTATGCCAACTCAACAGACACCCTCGGAGATACCTGTAGAGCACCTTTATAGTCACCCAGTTACGTTGCAACGTTTGATACACACAAGGCACTCCTCCGATGTCTGTGAGTTGCATGATCTCATGGTCATAGGAACATATACTTGACATGCAGAAAATAGTAGCAATAAACTGACACGATCATATGCTACGTTCGTAGTTTGGGTCTTGTCCATCACATCATTCTCCTAATGATGTGATCCCGTTATCAAACGACATATCATGTCCATGGCTAGGAAACCTTGAACATCTTTTGATCAACGAGCTAGTCTATTAGAGGCATACTAGGGACATGGTTTTGTCGATGTATCCACACATGCATCTAAGTTTCCGATCAAAACAATTATAGCATGGATAATAAACGATTATCATGAATAAGGAAATATGATAATAACTAATTTATTATTTCCTCTAGGGCATATTTCCAACAGTCTCCCACTTGCACTAGAGTCAATAATATAGTTCACATCACCATGTGATCCGCATTGTTATGAATCTAACACCCAATGAGTTCTGGGGCTCGATCATGCTTTGCATGTGAGAGAGGTCTTTTAGTCAACGGGTTTGTGACATTCAGATCCATGTGTGCTTTGCAAATCTCTATGTCAAACTGTAAACACTGCTACCACACTCCACTTGGTACTATTCCAAATGACTGCTCCACTATACGTATTCAGAATGCTACTCCGAGTCATCCGGATTGGTGTTAAAGCTTGCATCGACGTAACTCTTTACGACGAACTCTTTATCACCTCCATAATTGAGAAACGTCTCCTTAGTCCTCTAGTTACTAAGGATAATTTTGACCGCTGTCCAGTGATCCACTCCTGGACCACTCTTGTACCCCTTGATAGACTCATGGCAAGGCACACAAAGGTGTGGTACACAACATGGCATAATATAGAGCCTATGGCTAAGGCATAGGGGATGACATTCGTCCTTTCTCTTTCTTCTGCCGTTGTCGAGCTTTGAGTCTCACTCAACTTCACACCTTACAAATTAGGCGAGAACACTTTCTCTGACTGATCCATTTTGAACTCTTTCAAAATCTTGTCAAGGTATGTACTTATTGAAAGTCTCATCGAGCATCTTGATCTATCTCTATAGATCTTGATGCTCAACAATTAGGTAGTTTTATCTAGGTCTTCCTTTGAAAATCACTTTTCAAACGACCGTTTATCCATTCCAGAAAATCTACATTATTTCCTATCAACAATATGTCATTCACATATACTTATCAGAAATTCTATAGTGCTCCCACTCACTTTATTGTAAATACAAGTTTCTCGTAAACTTTGTATAAACTACAAAACTTTGATCACTTCATCAAAGTGTATATTCCAACTCCGAGATGCTTGTTCCAGCCCTTAGATGGATTGCTGGAGCTCGCACACCTTTTAGCATCATTAGGATTGGCAAACCTTCTGGTTGTATCACATACAACCTTTCCTCAAGTAAACTGTTAAGGAAACGATGTTTTGTCATCCATCTACCAGATTTCATAATTGAAAAATGCAGCAACTGCTAACATAATTCCAACAGACTTTAGCATCATTACGAGTGAGAAAGTCTCATCGCAGTCAACTCCTTGAACTTGTCGTAAACTTCTTTGCAACAAGTCGACCTTTACAAATGGTAACATTTACCATGAGCATTTGTCTTCATTTTAAACATCCATTTGTACTCAACGACCTGCCGTCCAACGAGCAAGTCTACCAAAGTCTATACTTGGTTTTATACATGGATCCTTTCTCAGATTTCATGGCCTCTAACCATTTTTCGGAATTCGGGCCCATCATCGCTTCTCCACAGCTCGTAGGTTCATTGTTGTCCAACAACATGACCTCCAAGACAGGGTTGTCATACCGCTCACGAGCAGTACACATCCTTGTCGACCTACGAGGTTCGATAGTAACTTGATCTGAAGCTTCATGACCATCATCATTAACTTCCTCTTCAACTAACGTAGGCTTCACAGAAACATCTTCCTGTGCTGCACTACTCTCTGGTTGAACAAAGGTTCAACAACCTCATCAAGTTCTATCTTCCTCCCACTCAATTCTTTCGAGAGAAACTTTTTCTCGGGAAAGGACCCGTTTTAGCAACAAACACTTTCCACTTGGATCTGAGATAGAAGGTACACCCAACTGTTCTTAGGGTATTCTTGAAGATGCATTCATCCGCCTTGGGTTCGAGCTCATTAGGTAAAAACATTTTTCACCCAAGCGTCGTAGTCCCAAACATTAAGAAATGACAGCTTAGGTTTCTATCAAACCATAATTCACACGGTGTCATCTCAACGGATTTAGATGGTGCCCTATCTAAAGTGAATGTAGTTGTCTCTAATGCATAACCCCAAAATTATAGTAGTAAAACGATAAGAGACATCACAACAAGCACCATATCCAGTAGAGTACGACTATGACGTTTGGACACACCATCACACTATGGTGTTCCAGGTGGTGTAAGTTGTGAAACAACTTTCACATTGTCTTAAGTTGTATGCCAAACTCGTAACTTAGATATTCACCTCTACGATCATATCGCAGACATTTTTTATCTTCTTGTCACGATGATCTTAAACTTCACTCTGAATTTTCCTGAACCTTTCAAACGATTCAGACTTGTGTTTCTTTAAGTAAATATACACTATATCTACTCAAATCATCAGTGAAGGTAAGAAAATAACGATATCCACCGCATGCTACAAACTCATTGGATTGCATACATCAACATGTATCATTTCCAATGAATCACTTGCCTGCTTCATCAAACCAGAAAACGGGGTCCTTAGTCATCTTGACCAAGAGGCATGGTTCGCATGTCTCAACCGATTCGAAATCGAATGAGTCCAAAGATCCATCATCATGGAGTTTCTTCATGCGATTTATACCAATATGACATTTAGCGGCAATGCCACAAGTATGTGGTAATATCATTAATAACTTTGTATCTTTTGGCATCAATGTTATGAACATGTGTATTACTACGATCAAGATTTCCACAAACCATTCTCACTGGGTGCATGACCATTAAAGGTATTATTCATGTAAACAGAATAACCATTATTCTCTAACTTAAATGAATAATCGTGTTGCAATAAACACGATCTAATCACGTTCATGCTCAACGCAAAACACCAAATAACATTTATTTAAGTTTTTTACTAATCCCGAAGGTAGAGAGAGCGTGCGATGTTGATCACATCAACCTTGCAACCATTTCCAACACACATCGTCACCTCACCCTTAGCTAGTTCTTCGTTTATTTCGTAGCTTTTATTTCGAGTTACTAACATTTAGCAACCGAACTGGTATCCAATACCCAGGTGCTACTAGGAGTACTAGCAAGGTACACATCAATAAAACGTATAGCAAATATACTTCTATCGAGGTTGCTAGCCTTCTTATCTACCAAGTATCTAGGGTTTTTCCGCTTCAGTGACCGCTCACCTCATAATAGAAGCACTTAGTCTTGGGTTTGGGTTCAACTTTGGGTTGCTTCACTAGAGCAGCAACTGACTTGCCATCCATGAACTTTTCCTCCTTGCCCTTGCCCTTCTCGAAACTAGTGGTTTTACTAACCATCAACACTTGATGCTCCTTCTTGATTTCTACCTTCGCGGTGTCAAACATCGCGAACAGCTCAGGAATCATTTTTTCTATCCCTGACAATTTATAGTTCATCACCAAGTTCTAGTAGCTTAGTGACAGTGACTTGGAGAACTATGTCAATCACTATCTTATCTGGAAGATCAACTCCCACTCGATTCAAGCGATTGTAGTACCTAGAAAATCTGAGTACATGCTCAAAGATTGAGCTATTCTCCTTCATCTTACAGGCAAAGAATCTTGTTGGAGATCTCATATCTCGCAACACGGGCACGAGCCTGAGATCACAATCTCAGCTCTTAGAACATCTCATATGTTCCGTGATGTTCAAAACGTTTCGGAGCCTCAATTCTAAGCCATAATGCATGACACACTAAACTATCAAGTAGTCATCGGAACATGCCTATCAGATATTCACAACATCTACAAACGATGCTAGAGGGGGTGGCGCACCGAGCGGTGCATTAAGGATATAAGCCTTCTATGTAGCAACGAGGACAATCCTCAGATCACGGACCCAGTCCGCAATATTGCTACCATCATCTTTCAATTCTATTTCTCTAGGAACATATAAAAATACAAGGGAGCTACAGCGTGAGCTAGTAATCTACAACATAATTTGCAAAGACACTTTGACTATGTTCATGATAATGAGTTCAATTAATCATATTACCTAAGAACTCCCACTCAAATTGACATCCCTCCGGTCATTCGAGTGATACATGATCCAAATTCACCAACTCAAGTCCGATCATCACGTGAGTTGAGGTGGCTGCAATGGTGAACATAATCATGTTGATCATATCTACTATATGACTCATGCTTGACCTTTCGATCTCTTGTGTTCCGAGGCCATGTATGTACATGCTAGGATCGTCAGGTTTAACCCGAGTGTTCTGCATGTGCAACACTGGCTTGCACCCATTGTATGTGAATGTAGAGTCAATCACACCCAGTCATCATGTGGTGTCTCAACACGACGAACTTTCGCAATGGTGCACACTCAGGGAGAACAAAAATTATCTTGAAATTAAAGTGAGGGATCACCGTATAATGCTACCGTCGTCCTAAGCAAAACAAGGTGCATAAAAAAAGGATTAACATCACATGCAAATCATAAGTGACATGATATGGCCATGAACTTGTGCTTTTGATCTCCATCTAGAAAGCACCGGCATGATCTCCATTGTCACCGGCACGACACCATGATCTCCATCATCTTGATCTCCATCAATGTGTCGCCATCGGGGTTGTCACGCCCTGCATGCTTCTACTACTATTGCTACCGTTTAGTGATAAAGTACAGCATTACATAACGCTTAATGATTGACACGCAGGTCATACAATAATTAAAGACAACCCTATGGCTCCTGCCGGTTGCCGTACTCATCGACATGCATGTCATGAAATTCTATACATCACATGATCATCTCATACATCACATATATCACATCATGTAATTGGCCATATCACATCACAACATACCCTGCAAAAACAAGTTAGACGTCCTCTAATTATTGTTGCATGTTTTACGTGGCTGCTAAGGGTATCTAGCAAGAACGATTCTCACCTACGCATAAACCACAACGGTGATACATAATTTGCTTTTCAACCTTCTCAAGGATCGCCTTTGTCGAATCCGATCCAACTAAAGTGAGAGAAACTATCACCCATAAGCCATCTAGGCAACAAGTTGCGTCGAGGGAACCGGTCTCTCGTAAGAGTACGAGTAATGTTTGTCCTGGCCGCTTCATCTCACAATACCTCTGAACCAAAATATGACCAAGGGAGGAAGCAATCTAAGCATCAACGCCCACAAACCTTTTGTGTTCTACTCGAGATCTCATCTACACATAGACCTAGCTCTGATACCACTGTTGGGGAACGTTGCATGGGAAACAAAAAAATTCCTACACACACGCAAGATCTATCCATGGTGATGAGCATCTACGAGAGGGAGAGTGGATCTACATACCCTTGTAGATCGCTAAGCGGGAAGCGTTAAGAAATGCGGTTGGTGTAGTCGAACATCTTCGCAATCCAAATCACCACGCATCCCACGATCACATCACGATCCATCCCGCGATCCAATCACGATCCGTCCCGCAAACTCATCACGATCCGTCCCGCGATCTCATCACGATCCATCCCGCGATCTCATCACGATCCGTCCCGCAAACTCATCACGATCCGTCCCGCGATCTCATCACGATCCGTCCCGCGATCTCATCACGATCCGTCCCGCGAACTCATCACGAACCGTCTCATGATCTTGATTACGGTCCTTCTAATCTAGCGCCGAACGGACGGCACCTCCGCGTTCAGCACACGTGCAGCTTGATGACGATCTCCACCGTCTTGATCCAGCAAGAGGAAGTGGAGAGGAATAAGAGTTCACCGGTAGCGTGACGGCACTCCGGCGATGGTGGTGGAGCAATTCCGGTAGGGCTTCGCCTAAGCACTGCGAAAATCCGATCTAGAGGAGCACCGGTGGAACGGGTAGCACGTGGCCGTACAATCAGTACAAAACCCTAAAATCCACCGGTATATATAGGAGGAGAGGAGGAGAGGCTGGCACAAGGGCCAAGGCTCCTATAGGAGTCGGCCGAACTAGGAGGAGAGGAGTCCTCCTCCTCCACTCCTAGTAGGATTAGGACTCCTTCCTATTTTTGCCTTTTTGCCTTTCCCCCCCTTTTTCTCTTTGGGTTTTCTTCTCCAGCCACATGGGCCTTATGTGGGAGTTTCCACCAGCCCACTAAGGGCTGATATTCACTCTCCCACAGCCCATGAAGCCTCTTAGGTCGAAATACCCCTCCCGAAGGTCTCCCGGTACACTACCGGCACTCCCGGTACACTACCCACTACTAGAAAAAGGCTTATCCCCAATATCTCTACTAGTGGCGCACCATGATGGTGGTGCGCCACAGCTATATAGCGGTGGCGCACCAGAATCAGGTGTGCCATTGCTATTTTTTTACTATTTGCGCACCATCCGAGCAGTGCGCTATTGCTATTGGGGTCCATCCCCCCCCACCAGACATAGCAATGGCACACCACACCTAGGTGCGCCACTGCTATGCTACATAGTAGTGGCGCACCTAGGTGTGGTGCACCATTGCTATGTCTGGTGGGGGTGTGCCTGCATGTGTGTGTGAGGTTAGTAAGACCTCTAGCAACTTCCAGTGTATCAGACCTCATGCGCAAAATTGAGTAGGCCATAGAAGAGCTTTGTGTTGGACCATGAATGTGGAGCAAAGTCAGTAAGCAACTTATGAGTCATAGCGTTATTTAGAAAACTAAAGTGAACACTCCGAACTCAGTAAGAGTCTAGCTGTCTTGGACACTGCATTCTTCAGATCGATGCAGAATGCAATGCTCCCTAGATCACGACATTCCCGTGGAGGGAGAGGGCGGCGGGGTGGAGCTCCTGTGAATAGAGAGTGAGGCGTGGATGGCCGCGGTAGGCGGAGCCCTATCCTCCTTTGTCCTCTACCATCGAGTGTCGGATCGAAGAAGCAGGAGCTCCCCACCTTCATCCTGTCTCCTCTCCTACATCGGCCGCGCCACACCGTGCTCATGGAGTAGAACCGCGTAAGCACCTGGAGGGTGCAATGCCGACTGCTGGATCTGCAAACATTAAAGTCACCAAAGAGAAATTTTGTGGATGCATAGCACTACTAGCAAAAGGGCCATAGCTAATATAGACATTAGTGGCGCACTATGTATGTGGTACGCCACTGCTAAATAGTAGTGGCGCACCACACTTTGGTGTGCCACTAATGTTTATATTACTAATGGCACACCTTGTGTGTGGTGCGCCACTGCTAAGTTTCTCCTGGGCACACCCCCTCCCCAGACTTACCAGTGGTGCACCGGGGTTTGGTGCGCCATTACTAGTTTTAACTAGTAATGGCGCACCTCACCCACGGTGTGCCACTACTAACAAATTTTTTTCAATTTTTTTTTCAAAACTAGTAATGGCGCACCACACACCAGGTGCGCCATTAGTAGCCCTGGTTACTAGTGGCGCATTCTTAGGAGGTGCGCCATTGGTAACCTGAGAGCAGCTAGATATTTTTGATAGCCACCGACCACACTCACTTTCCCCACTTCATTCTCTCCACCTCTACCAAGCTTGGTCTCGACTGCCTCCTCCTCCTCACCTCATTTGCACCATAGATTCACCCAAATTAAGTGGTTAAATTTCCATTTTTTATAGGTAAGTAAGGGGAAAGCTTTCTTTATGTTCTAGATCTACTTTTTTCTCCCTCCAACGTACACACTTTTTATGGCCTAGATCTACACTTTTCTCATTGAGCTAGATCTACGTATGTTTGTCGTGTTGCATATGTTTGTGTTTGCAGGTACCGGTATTTGAAATGCGATAGTTGCCAACATTTTGCCGGATGTTGATTCATTTCCGTTTCGGCGAGAATTTGGCACTATGCATTCTTTTTGGTCCTATTTTTAGGCAAAGTCATGCCAAAAAAAAATTTGGTTCTAAAATATCGTTTTCCTCTACCCCACAGGCGACCATGGTCCGCACGATGGCCGAAGGCATCGTGAATAGGTTTTTGAGCTCCGCGAAGGCCGAGATGCTTCAAAAGAACGAGACAGAGATAAGATGTCCATGTCGAAGATGCAAGCTGAAGAGCCTTATGGACCCGGATTCTAGACAGGTGCAGGACCACCTGCTCGTGTGTGGTTTCATGGATGGCTATCGGTGGCAAGGTGATGAAGATGATTATGAAGTCGTCCATGGGGGGCGGGCAAGAAATAAGTAATGGCAGCAAGACAATAGCGGCGAGGGCGGGTGAGAAGACGAAGAATCTCCAGGACATGATCACGAAGTAGATGCAGGACATAGTCATCATGTAGAAGATGTCGGACATGATGATGAGGAAGATCAATACGAAGGGCATGATCATGAAGACGAAGATGCTGGAGCAGACGATGATGGACCATCGATGGGCTGGGTGCAGGACCCTCATATTCAAGAGCTGCTTCTCAAGCAGACGGGTAACGCAAGAGCTGCCGCCCGAGAGAAAGCCAAGCTGGATCAATTGCAGATAGACGCGGCTACTCCATTGTATGAAGGATGCAGGCCCAAGGATACCCACCTGAAAGTAACGCTCATGGCTCTGGAGATGAAGGTAAAACACAAAATGACCGACACATGCTTCGACGAGAACATGTCATTCTGGCATGAACGTCTTCCCAAGGGGAACAAGTGCCTGACCAATTTCGAGGAGGCAAAGAAAATTGTGTGTCCTCTGGATTTACCACACATGAAATACGATGTGTGCATGAACGATTGCATCATTTATCGGGACGAGCACGTGGAGTCTACCATATGTCTGGTGTGCGGCGTCACTCGATACAAGAAGAGGAAGAAAGCTCCTCGAAAAGTGGTGTGGTACTTTCCAATCACTCCTCGTCTGCAGCAGTATTTCGCGGACCCTAAGCTAGTAGAGCTCCTGCGTTGGCACGCAGATAGGGAGGAGAAGAAGCGAGAAGATGACGGAAATGATCCGGGGATAAATAAAAAAGACAAGATGCTGAGTCACCCTAAGGATGCGAGCCAGTGGCAAGCACTGAACTTTGAACACCCAGAATTTGGGGACGATCCAAGGAACATCATGCTGGGCGCTAGCACCGATGGAGTCAATCCGTTCGGCAGCCGGAGAAGCACACATAGTACCTGGCCTATGTTTGTGTGGTTGTACAACCTTCCCCCCTGGATGTGCATGAAGAGGAAGTACATTCACATGAGTATGCTAATTGAAGGGCCGAAACAACCAGGGAACGACAACAATCTGTATCTGGAGCTGCTGAAAGAGGAGCTAGACACGCTGTGGAAAATGCCAGCCAATACATGGGACGCCACAGCGAAACAATATTTCCCTATGACAGCCGCACTGCTCACGACGATGCACGACTATCTCGGTTACAGACATGTCGCGGGGTAGGTGGTCCACGGATTTTCTGCATGCATCAGGTGCATGGATGACACAATGTATCGCCAGCTAGATAGAGATCCCGGGTCCTTGAAAACCGTGTTCATGGGACATCGAAGGTGGCTTCGCGAAGATGACGCATGGAGAAAATGCAAGGATCTGTTCGATGGTGCACTACTAGAAAAAGGCTTATCCCCAATATCTCTAATAGTGACGCACCATGATGGTGGTGCGCCACAGCTATATAGCAGTGGCGCACCAGAATCAGGTGCGCCATTGCTACTTTTTTACTAATGGCGCACCACACGAGCAGTGCGCCATTGCTATTTTTTTGGGTCCATCCCCCCACGAGACATAGCAATGTCACACCACACCTAGGTGCGCCACTGCTATGCTACATAGTAGTGGCACACCTAGGTGTGGTGCGCCATTGCTATGTCTGGTGTGGGTGTGCCTGTGTGTGTGAGAGAGAGGTTAGTAATGGCGCACCCTCCCTGCTGCGCCATTGCTAGGGTTAGCAATGTCACACTAGGGAGGGCGCGCCATTACTAACGTCTCACACACACAAACACACACACACACACACCCTCTGTGGATCGCCTTTTAGGGTTTTTTAAAAATAAAATAAAATGATAAAAGATTCAAAAAAATAGATGCCCATGTGTTATGTGTTCTAGTTGTTAGGAAAATTAACAAACATGAATTTTGAATTTTTTTGCAAAAGGCCGCCGTGTTTCGGTAAAATGGCCGTAACTTTTGCATACGACCTCCGATGAAAAAGTTTTTTATATAAAAAATCATCTACTCGAAAAGTTACATCCGAATTCAACTGGCTACGCACGTTATCGATTTTCTAGAATCCTCAAAAACCTATCAGAAAAAAGTTACAATGCTTTTAAGATCTGGAGGCAATTTTTTTAAAAAAAAATGCAAAAAATAAATAAATTAGCAATGGCGCACTAGTGCATGGTGCGTCACTGCTATTTTCCCACCTTCAAAATTCAATAAAATACAAAAAACAAGTTAGCAATGGCGCACCTTGTGAATAATGCGCCACTACTATTTTCCCGTCTTCACAATTCAAAAAAATCGAAAAAAAATTAGCAATGGCGCATCAGTGAATGGTGTGCCACTACTATTTTCCTGCCTTCACAATTCAAAAAAATAGCAATGGCGCACTAGTGCATGGTGCGCCACTGCTAAGTTGGGACAAAAGTTTAAAAGGGTCGGCCAGCCACTTACCCCTTCATTCTTCTCCTCCTCTCCTCCACTCCATCTCCTCCTCTCCTTCTCTCCTCCACTCCATCTCCAACTCTCCGGCGACCTCCTCCTCCTCACGGTGCTCCTCCTCCGGTGACCTCCTCCTCCGTCTTCTCCTCCTCACGGTGCTCCTCCTCCTCTCCTGCTCATGGTCCTCCTCCTCCTCCCTCCTCTCCTGATCCTCACGGTCTCTCCTCCCTCCTCTCCTCCTCACGGTCTCTCCTCCCTCCTCCTCTACTTCCGGCCACATGTGGATCTCCCCCAGCACAAAGAACGTACCAGATCCAGGTCGAGAACAAAATTTGAAAAAGATTCAAGCAAAAAATACGAGCAAAAAAACAAGCCAAAAAATGAGCCAGATCTAGATCCAAATTCAAAACTCAAAAATAGCAATGGCGCACGGTGGGGGTTAGATGGTGCACCACTACTATTTTCCCGCCTTCAAAATTCAAAAAAAATCAAAAATATTCAAAAAAAAGTTACCAGTGGTGCACCTGTAGCAATAGTAATGGCGCATTACAAGGTGTGCCACTGTTACCTGCAATACTAAGGGGGTGTTTGGTTGGGCTTTTTCCAGCTGCAACTGCGGCTTCCAGCTTCCGGCTGTAGCTGTGACTTCTGGCTACGGCTGTGACAAGGCCAAAAGCCGAAGCTGCAGCCGGAAGCCCCCAAATAGGACCTTTTGGCTTTGAAGCCGTAAGCCACAGCTGCAGCTGGAAGCCTAACCAAACACCCCCTAATGGTGCACCAGAGGTGCGCCATTAGTATTTGTTACTAGTGGTGTGGTAATAGTGGCGCACCTATAGTGCGCCATTAATGGCAAAAATAGGTGCACCACTAACAGTCCTTTTTCTAGTAGTGGTGAAACCGAACCCCGAAGACCCCCACGTACGAGGAGCGGCGAGGAAATAGACGAGCTGTTGAAAAATTGGAAAGAGTGCCCGCCGCCAGGAAAGAAGCGAAAGGCGCCAGAGCCGCTGCTGAAGGTATGGAAAACGAGGGTCTGTTTTTTGGGACTTGCCATACTGGAAGATCCTTCGTGTGCCTCACAGCCTTGATGTCATGCATATCACGAAGAACGTGTGTGAGAGTCTGCTTGGTACCCTTCTCAACATGCCAGAGAGGACCAAAGATGGGTCGAAAGCAAGGGAAGACTTGCAATCAATGGGCATCAGGGAGGAGCTTCATGCAAAATGCCCTAATGATGATGATGATGATGATGATGATGACGATGAGGCGAAGGACACGAAAAGTCGTCGCAAAGGCAAAAAGGCC
This sequence comes from Hordeum marinum, assembly GCA_022496015.1. Taxonomy (NCBI): domain Eukaryota; kingdom Viridiplantae; phylum Streptophyta; class Magnoliopsida; order Poales; family Poaceae; genus Hordeum; species Hordeum marinum. The sequence goes on from CM039675.1 coordinate 486,737,305, forward strand.
AAGAAGATCGAATATGACTGCCCTCCCGCGTGCTTCACTCTAAGTCAGAAGGAGATCGAGCAGTTTTTCACCTGCCTCGTAGGAGTAAAACTTCCTTACGGTTACGCGGGGAAGATAAGAAGATACCTAGACTCAGCGAAGCAGAAGTTCAGCGAGATGAAGTCTCATGACTGTCACGTGCTGATGACGCAGATACTTCCAGTTGCAATCCGTGGGATCATGGATGCGCACGTCCGGGAAACGCTATTTGTCCTATGCAGCTTTTTCGACGTCATCTCTCGGAAGTCAGTTGGTGTGAGGCAACTCAGAAGGCTACAAGAAGAGATTGTGGTGATACTATGCAAGCTTGAGATGTACTTTTCGCCCGCATTCTTCGACGTTATGGTGCATCTGCTGGACCATATCATGGAGGATATCATCCAACTTGGGCCGGCGTTCCTGCATAGTATGATGCCATTTGAAAGGATGAATGGTGTCATCAAAGGATACGTTCGCAACAGGGCACGTCAAGATGGAAGCATAGCCAAGGGCTTTCTGACCGAAGAGTGCATCTCCTTCTGCACAAATTATCTAGGCATCGAGAACCCCGTTGGTCTGCCCGTCAACAGGCACCTCGGCAGGCTCGCTGGATGGGGTCACCGCGAGGGTCGCCGCTAAATGCATGTCGACTTCAAGGGTCGACTCGCCAACTTTGAAAGAGCAAACCTAGTCGCGCTACAACACATAGACGTGGTCGATCCTTGGGTGGAGAGCACAAAACCTTTATTGAGAAGACGTACAATGACCGAGGCCAAAAGAGGACGAACGGAGATATAATCAAAGAGCACAACTCATGTTTCATGTGTTGGTTCAAGGACAAGCTTCTGTCGTACCCTTTACATGAGGATTCTTCCGCGGAAGAAAAACTCATATTCTCCATGTCACAGGGCGCCGAGCACAACTTGATGACCTATGAGGCGTACGATATCAACGGCTACACATTCTACACCGAGGAAAAGGACATGAAGAGTAATTATCAGAACTCCGGGGTAACGATGGAATCCTAGACCGGTAACGACAAGGACAGATACTACGGAAGGATCGAGGAGATCTGGGAGCTGAGCTACGCTGGAGAGAAGGTCCCGATGTTCCGTGTCAGATGGGCCAAGAGCGTCCTAAAAGAAAACCGGTATTTCACCACCATGGTAATACCCGAAGCCAAATCCAAGACCGCGGGCGCAAACGTCACCGCGAAAAATGAGCCATGGGTACTGGCTTGCCAAGTGGACCAATGCTTCTTCATTACCGACACGTCAAAGCCCAGTCGTGTTGTCGTGAGGAGAGGCAAAAGGAACATCATCGGAATGGATGGAGTCGCCAATGAGCAAGACTTCGACAAGTACGGTGACCCGAAGATGGAAGATGACGACGACGATGAAGTACCATACACCACAAGAAGAAGCAGGACCACCCTACCTAAAGGACGTCCGTTCAAGAGAAGAATTCAAGGGGTTCCGGGGCTAAATTATTCAACTGCGAGAAAGAAGGCCAAGAAGATTGTGAAAAGATATCTAAGATCGAGTCACGACGTGTCGGTCGCGTGTGTGTGTCAGTGGCAAGCTCAATCTTTGATGACTGTTATTTCATGTCACTTGATTTCAACCATATCATCTAATTCTAAATCTTTGCACAATGGTTTTATCACTCCATTTGCATTTTCCTTTTCTTTTATCTCAAATCTTAAATTATTACATGCAACTAAAAATCCAAAAAAAAGTTAGTAATGCCGCACCAGGAGAAGGTGCGCCATTGCTATCACGGTTTTTATGGCGCATCCCTAAAAGGTGTGCCATTGCTATCCTTGTTTATGGCGCACCCCTAAAAGGTGCGCCATTGCTATCCTTGTTTATGGCGCACCCCTTCGAGGTGCGCCATTGCTAACCCTCCCCCCACTACGGCATTATCCACCCCAAGGTCCAGTGGAGCCATGCACTAAGCCCGCCCGCCCGCCGCGAGCCCGACCCCCTTCCTTCTCCCCTCTCCTCCCGTCGCCGCCGCCCCCTTCCCCCGCCGGCCGCTCTCCCCGCTCCGCCGCCGCATCGCGTCCCCCGCCGCCGGTTCGACTCGATCCGGCCGGCCCCGCCCCGTCAAGTTGTGCCGAAGATCGAGGAGGGCTCGCCTGAGGCCCACCAGGCCCCGCGGCGACTGGGGCCCCCGGCAATTCCGCCACCGAAAGGAGGCGCGGAGGAGCAGTCGTCCCTGTGCCCGCCCGTGCTCTCTCCATCCCTACCTCCTGCTCTGCTCCGCTCGAGGGAAGAAGGGAAAGAGCGCATCTTTGACTAGTGAATAAAGGCAGGGGTCCTTGTTGAAGATTAGGCTTATTAGATGGACTAGGGAGTTGCTTTTTTCATATAGCTAATATCTAGTATGTATCTATGACTAATATTATGAATCTAGAAACATGCCTTTGCCTTCCATTTTATTTTTCTACCTTGAGCAGTAAATATGAATAAAGTGATGTCCTGCAGGAACTTGTTGCCAAAAGTATAGAGTCGTCAGATCTCAACTTCTCACGTCACGGTGACACTTTCTTTGAGGTATGCATGGTCCAATATCCACATTTTTCATGTATGCCTTGTTTGCATATGGTCATTCCTTTCTTCCAGTATCCACATTTATGGATGGCTTAATTGAGCTACAATGATTATCTTTGTTTCTGCAGTTTATATTGCAAGAGTCTTAAGATTGTTTGAAAGTGTCATTTTCTGAATTTTATGCTCATTTATAGTTGAATCTGTCTAGTTAAATTTGTAATTATCTCTAGTGTGCAATTCATTATGTTCAATTTTTTAAACATTCATTTTTACAATAGAATTGATTATTATATGGGAAGCTAAAGGTCTGACACGAGTGGGGGGGTCTCTAGTTAAATTTGTAGAATTCTGTCTAGTTAAATTTGTAATTATCTCTAGTGGTCTGGGCAGTGGAGGAGAGAGTCCTCTTTGCCCTCTCACAGGATTTCCTCAGCTTCCAAAGATCTCTTGAATCACCACTGATGTCCTTCTTGTTCTTCCTCTTAAACTCCTGAACAAAGTTGGCTCATTGATGATATGCAGGACACTAGTGCCAGCAATCACACTAGCATCCTTGGTAGCCTGCCACTGACATTCAGTGAAGTATGCAAGGACAGTAACAATGACGCTCTTATCTTTGGCGATCGCACACAACTTGATGAGTATCATAGAAGATACATCTTGAGCTGCAAATTGCTTCTCCTCACCCTTGTACTGGATATTAATCATGGGTTGGAGACCAGGTTCAATAACAACCTCCGGTGGCCACAGCTTAACATCGCTCTGGACAGTAGAAACAATCCTGGGGCCGTCAATAGAACACCTGACATCTGCATAATACAATTCATGTTAGAAAGTGCATATACACCAAACTTAAAAATGAAAGCTACTCATTTTATGAAAAGTTTAATTGTGCTACCTGAAATCAACCGATGAGCTCTGGGCACCCATGCAAAAGCGATAGTTTTTTCATCACATACCATAGCTTCAATGTTTATTACCTTGTTTTTGGAAAGTACAAAAATAGAAGGTTAGTTCACTTAATCCAAAACAAAAGTTTAGAGACTCTCACTCTAGAAGGCGTATCTTGGGGCAACCTCCCACCTTTTGGGAAGCTACCAAACCTCAAGGGCCTCTATTTGAAGAAAATTTCTGGAATGCTCCAGTTTGGGCCTATATGTTGGTTGTGCCTATATGTAGGCCTTTTTTGTGCAGGGACAAATAGTTACCCCTTTCTCCTGAAATGTTGATTAATTTCCATTTCGGTTGAGAATGGGGCACTCCTAGGTCAAGAAAATTAGCAAAGGTCATGCCCAATTTTCTTGACCTAGAAGGTGCCCGATTCTCAACTGAAACAAAAATTAATCAACATTTAGATAATGTTTTATTCTTAGTTTTCCTCTAAATCTGAGAAGAATAGATACTACCCTGATCTCATCCAATAACTCTAGTAGCCTTTTTTCTATTTAGAGCAAACATGGCCGACAACGATGAGGCCGGCGGTTCGGGCAAGCCATTCTGGGAGCTGTCCCAGGAGATGGAGAAAGAACCTCACCGTTATGAGGACGCCGCAGAAGACACCGATCCCGACTACACAACCCCTAGTGGCGTCGGGGATGACACCACTGATGGTGCCGCCGGGGATGCCACCATTGATGATGGCAGCGAACACACAGATGGCAGCCAACCGAAGAGGCAACGGAAGGACCGGCGCCCGAACGTGCTCGACACCGTCAAGGAGGAATTTACTGAAGTGTCCTCCAGTGGGCATCCAACGGCGCCCAAAGAACTAATCTGTGGGTACGCGAGACAACTCGGGTGCATTCTCCGGAGCACCATCTTGATCAACACCGAGAACCTAAGGCATCGTGACCGAGGGAATTTGCGCAACCTCCTCTTCATGAAGCTGCACGAACGATACAAGTTCCCCGGTGACTTTGCAAACACACGCCTCTCAGGGAATAAAGTGAATAGTGCCGCCCTCACGAAGATGAGCACGTCCCTGGCTACTTGGAGAGCCGCGATGAAGAGAAGGATTCTAAGTGGTGATAGTTATGAGAAGATCAAGGAGACAAATCCTTCGATCAGCAAAGCTGACTACCTGGAGTTCAAGATCAAGTGCAAGAGCAACGCATCCGCAGAATCAAGTCAGTGGGGGAAAGATATGCGGGACTTGAACTTAGGGGTCCACAAACTCGGTCCCGGCGGTTACAGAGTGGCAGAATCTAAATGGGACAAGGAGGACGCGGAGCGTGCCGAGCAAGGCCTACCGCCCCTCTTTGATAAATACCATGAAAAGCAGACCAGGAACTATGTCAGGGCCCGGTACAAGGTGGACCCGGTAACAAAGGAGCTTACCACGGATCTGAAGGTGAAGGAGCTTGAGCATGTTCTGGTAAGGAATACACCCCCGCGTAATTAGCTCCATATGGTTGCATTCTAATTAATGATCCAAATTTCTAAATGGTTCACGTTCCTTCCGCATGAAACTGAAAGCAGTAGCGCGGGGTCTCAGAGCTCCCCGTCTGCCCCTTGGGACACCACTTTAAATAGGGTGTTGAACGTAATGAAACACAAGGATAAGTTCAGTAAGCCGTCGTCAGCTGGTCATGTGGCCGGCAAAGGCTTGTCCACGAAATGGTCGGAATACTATAAGGCTGGGTGAAAGGAGAGAAAGACCAGCTCGGAAAGTCAGGAGGGCGAGGTTAAAGAACTCAAGGCACAAGTGGCGTGGATTCTGGAGATAGTCCAAGAGCAAGTGCGAGACCAACTGGGAGCGACGATCACCGCCATTATGCCTTCCTTGCTTTAGAGGCTGCGTGGGTGGATTGCAGGCGGCGAACAGGGGCCGCCCCCGATTCCCAGCTTCACGGGCAGCAACTCGCACAACGCGCCAGCATTGGTGTCTCCGACGGAGGTGGCATTGGTGTCTCCGGCATCGGCGCCGGTATTGGAGCTTAATGCATCCGGGTGTGGGAAGAATACGCCGGCCAGCACCTCGGCAGCAAGCGGCCCCTCCGTCACTTGCACACCCGCCGTTGGCGGTGCCTCGACATTAGTCGAGCTCGATGCCATCACGGTAACTAAGCCTCGACCGATGACTTCATCTCCTTTCCTTTAACTGGGCATCCCTGACGCCCTACATGTTTTCGCAGGTCGCCGCCAACGTTCCATGCACTCTCCTGCACTTCGTGGATGGCGAGTTGATCGATGTCGCCAAGGCCAAAATCGTTGAACCGGGCAACCGCGTGTTCCACGGTAATCCGATGCCACCCACCATGTATAGGGTTCAACTGGTTCGGGTGTTGCGGGGCTGCGACGACTTGCTACCTCCGTATCGACCCCCTGGGGCCGACGAAGATGATGTGATGACCCTCAGTGCCTTCTTAAACTGTTCCATGCTTTGGCCGAAGAGCAAGATTCGTTTGGGGGCGGGGGACACCACCCCACAGACAACACCGCCAGTCGTGTCGGCGCCAAGCCATGGCAAGACTGCTGCAACGCTACCGCCGTCAGCTGATCCGGACATGCATATGGCACAGGATCCGGACGACGACGACGGTACATTTTCCAATGTCGATAATTACATCAACGAAGATGGGTACGGTGACGAATTCTTGGGGCCTCCTTCTCAAGAACCCAACCCTGCAAAAGACGATCGCGATCTAGCTGGTACCGCGGAGAAACCCAATTGCAACAGGCATCGTCTGTTCAGTTCTCAGGAGACGCCTCCAGCTGCTGCCTTCACCGAGACTCAAATAGCCGAGGTGCGAAATATTATCAGCCCCAACACACTCAAGAAGGTGGTCTCTGAGCAGAACTCGATCCCATTACAGCAGAAGAAGCAGAAGGGACGGAAAAGAAAAAATAACAAGGGTGCGAGCCAGCCGGCACCGAGTACGATCCGTGCTCAGGATGGGCCACCAATACCTAAGGATCTCTCGAGGAGGGTGCATGTCGCGGGTAGGCCGATGCTACCGACTAATCTGCTCAATGCTGCAACCGGTGCTATGCGGAGTCTGCATGACGGTGTTCTTTCTATGGAGAAGCGGCGTCTCTCCGAGAATGATGTGGCATACCCGGTTTTCGTGGCCAAGGTGCTAGAGGGCAAGGGCTTTGTTGATAGCACCATCGGGCGTATGATCGTCCTGCGGTTTGATGACATCTTCGCTATGTTTAACCTTTATCCGCTGCACTACACCTTCATTCGGCTATTTTCGCTTAGTATGGAGATGCGGATCATTAGAGACAAGACCCCGGACATCGTGATAGTCGACCCCTTCTACATGCATGCCAAGATCTTGGGCAGCGCTGGGGACCGGAAGTCGCGAGTTCATACCTCGAACGCGTCATTCTGACGAACCCAGATAAGGATAACTTCCCCGTGCCTTACTTTTCCGAGAAAGTCATCCCCTCATCGCCCCGTAACATATGATTTCTTAGATTTCGATCATTCTTTTTTTTCTAACATTCCATGTTTTGTGCAGTAACACACATTGCACACTCATCCTCTTAAGCCCGAAATATTTCATGACCACGTATTTCGACTCGGACCGTCAGTCGAATAAAGACTACACAAATATCAAGAAAGTTCTTGATGATGCTCTCCCCGGCTACGCCAAATCTGGAGGCACCTTCAGGAGGCCAATTTGTAGTTACGGCAAGCACGTGTTCACCCACGTAACGACGTTCCCCTGTGTCAAGAAGCCGCCTGGCAGTCAGAAGGATGCCTACTATGCCCTCCATCACATGCAGGCGATCGTACGGGACCTTCATCACCTTATGCTACCAAATAATCTCAAAGAATGGGCCGCATGCTTGTCGGTCCCTGAGTCGAGTCGAAAGTATTGATGCTATGTAGTTCTGAAATATCAATTAGCTCATGTTGTAATTAAACTTTAATGAACTTGTATGTCTCTTTAGTTTGGACAGTCGTTCAACTTATATGTAATCGATGCTATTTATTAGTAGGACCATAAATCGTGCTATTAATGTGTTGCTTTTCTCTTCCAATCCTTTTGTTGCATACTTATATATTATCTGTGAATTGCTACTAACGTTTTGTTTGTCTAGTGCATAGAGATGTCGCCGTATGTCGTGTACAAGGGTGAGGTTCCCGAAGTCTATGACGACTGGGAGGAGTGTCGGAGACAGGTTCACTGTTTCAGCGGTAACAGTTAGAAAGGGTACACCACTAGGGCGGAGGCGGAAGCTAGATACGCGCGCTATCTAGCGGGAGAGAGGAGGGAGCGGAGGAGGAACCGGATGAAGACCAGTTTCATCGCGATGATGCTCATCGTGATCGCAACTCTCTTCTATGTGATGGTAGTTTAGATGACCGATATCGACTTTGTAATGTGACGACAAACTCGGCTAATATGATGAACTTTGCTAATGTCTCGAGACCTAAACTTGGCTAATGTTTGAACTTTGTTCGCTATTTCGAATTTGGAGACTAATATGATGAATTCTATTGTGTGATGTTTATATTCTGTGTTGTAACGTATTTTGTAACCTGTGCAAATACCAGAAAAGAAAAAAAATTAATTCCTAATATTCATAGTAGTGGCGCACCATATTGAGCATTAGTGACGCACCAAGATAAATACCAGTGGCGCATTATCCGGCATAGTAATGGCGCACATGGGGCATAGGTGAAGGCAAATATGGCCCCCAGTAGTGATGCACCATATTAAGCATTAGTGGACGCATTATGGGGCATAGTAATGGCGCACTTGGGGGCATAGGTGAAGGTAAATATGACCCCTAGGAGACATAGTAATGGCGTACTGTTGGACATAGTAATGACGCACTATGTGGTGCGCCACTATTATCTGGTATACTAATGGCGCACCATAGGTGCGCCATTACTATTTGTTACTAGTGGCGTGTTAATAGTGATGCACCTATAGTGCGCCATTAATAGCAAAAACTGGTGCGCTACTAACAGCCTTTTTTCTAGTAATGTAGGATGAGGTGCAAACCGCAGAGGTAAAATCTTGCTCAAAATTGCAGAGTTAGGAGTGAAGGCCGTGATTTCTACTGTGGATGGTTTTATTATTTGTTGGAAGTTTCTTGGTCCAATTGTTTTGAGTTTTGACAATTTATAGCGGGATTGTTGTTTCTTTATTAAAAAATTCACAATCCTTAGTTTAGAAGCTTTAACTAGGCTTTTCTCGAACATCCTTGTATTCAGTCATTAACTGCTACAATGCTTACACTTCCATGCAAGTTTTGAAAATAAATACTGTGCACCTTCATTTAAAGTGCTTCTTCTGTGCATTTCCATAAGAAAAACTGTACGGAAATCATGAAGCATCGGATGGTATCAACCAAACTGGTAATGACTGCGACCTAATAATACTTGCCCTTTCATATGGTACTGAACAGTTGCAAATGCGCTGTTAAGGCTTTGATATTCGGGCACCTTCGATGCCACCAAATTCATTCCTTTTCTTGTGAACATGTTCTAAATCTGCTTTAACACATACATGTGTTCTTTTGTCTTGCTAGCAATGTAGTAGAAATGACTATGTACTAAAACTGTTTTGTCTGCTTTACAATTATTAGCGATCTTCATGGCTTCTGCATAAAGGTAAAATTTAGTGCATTTGGTAGATTTCAACTATCTTGGAAAAGGCAAAACCATATTCTTAAGCTTCAGCATTCAGCAGTATATAAATGCATCCTGTGATATTTTCTGTATTGATTGCAAAAGGAAAACCTAGCCGCATTTGAGCACCTATGCCCTGGAGTATTACCTATATGTCACTGATGGTATTAACTACCTTCCCTGCCAGTTTGACATTTTTGTTTCTCGTACAGGGAGCTGTTAATAAGGGGCAACTTATTTAAATACATTATATAACTGGGCACCTTTCCTGCCCTCTCAGGCCATCAGAATCCTCAGCCATCCGATCTTCAGTTCTGAGCATTTTCGGCCGCCAGATTCTATGTGAATCGCTCTGGATCAGGTTTCATGACCTAATAACGCAACCGCTAACTGTGTTGGGCCGCTGCTCCCGCCACTTTTTCGGATGCCTCGGGTTAACTTGGGCCTAATGGGCTTGTAGCAGCAAAAAATAGGCCGCACTTCTGCAACCTTTGACATGGCGGATTTTCCCATGGCCGCCCGACCTATGTGTCCGACCGCTGCCAGAGGGACGGATCCCATGACGGTCGCACTGCTGGTTCGCCTGGGCTCTGCTCGACTGCTTCGATCCTTTCGGTTTCAGGGCGCGGCGGGGATGGTGTGTGCCCCCGAACAGCCGATTGAAGTTCTATCGTCGACGACCATTGATTGAGAGATTAATCACCAGTTAATAGCAGTCGATTGTCCGGTCATTGATTACTGCATGCACGTCATCAGTTACGTATATGACGACTCATATTCTACATTCAATTAAAGCACGCCATATAACCCAGACTTGCTGCTGCTCCTTTCCCACTCTTGCAAACCAATCTCCAGCAGCAATGGGTGATTTTCAGGTCTCCAATTCGTTCCTATTGTCTCTCATTCAAGCATCTCCTCTTCCCCCAATTCTTCCTTCATTTTTAGAATTGGTTTTGTTTATTGATACTACTGTTCTTTGTGCTCACAGAAAATGCAGGTGTTCTGTTGATTCCGTCGGATTAGAAAGTTTAGGCATTAACCGTTTGGAAGGTGATGCACGGGTTTCTATGTTTCCAAGGAGGAAGGCAGGTCAATCTCTCTTGTCCTGTTTACCACAATGTTACAGTGCATGTTTAAGAGTTTACCACAAACACATGACTAAGTGAAAGAGATAGCATCCTACCAGCGACTATCTCCCAGTTTTTAGGTTACCAATTTCATACAAGGATCCTTTGTACTTATCATCTTATTTATGAATATTATGACACTTCGATGACATGATTTTCCAGTGTAATTTTTGGATTATACGGAAACACACACCTAACATCTAGCTGAAAGCATCATGACTTCATAAGCATTGTTTTCCCTTCTAGTAACGGTGTCATGTAATGTAAAGGCAATAGCCACACCTACTGATTAATAATACAACGATTAAGATTCCCGAGGAGTTGGGATTGCATCTTCAAAAAGAACAATGCCACAATAGATACAAATTGACGAGCTGATAGATATATAGATTTTATTTTTCTGTTTTTTTGTATTCATCGAATAGCACGGAAGAACAAAGTAGGAACAGTGTGTCTGGAATTTCAGCGAAGGCTATGTTTTATTCTTTTTGGTTAGTTTGATTTAGGTTCTGTTCTGGTTTATATTATCCATTTTTACTCAGTGGCAATGTTAATTGTAAGTAAGCTGAACCATTTGAATCTATTTTATGTTGCTACCATTTACATTTTCAATTAATTTCTTGGTTATTTACTCGAGATGGGCATAATCAAAATAGGAAGGCTTCTCATAGTATTACTCGTAGTACGAGAAAATGGGAATTAATCTTGCAAAAATAAAAGCATCTTGACATCCATGTTTTGTGTCTATACTATAATTCAACCATCAAAATAGACGGACGCAGCAACGCGCGCCAGTAAGGATCTAGTAACCATACAGAGACCTACGATATCGAATCAAAATGAGTGAAGTGACGTTTCTGGGAAAATGGATAGATAGGGGTCTCTAACAGATGCTACCATATGTTATTGCATCTCAAGATAGGCAAGTATCTCTGACAGATGTTAGCATGTATTCTTGCATCTCAAGATGATATTGGATAGCTTGCGTGTGCATATATGTCAAGGATAATTGATTTATGTTATATGGATGCAGTCATGCTTGCATTAGCATCAGCTTATGTTATGTGACTGTTCTTTTCGGTTGACCCATGATCTCCTTATGATGTTATAATAATCACCGGTCCATGTCTCATTACTATTCACTGTCCATGGTAATTCAGAATTGTAGATAGAAATGGGGCGTTGAGAACTAATTGTCCTCTACTCATTTTTGTATGTTTGATTGAACAGTCGACCTCAAAATAATATCACATTGATTAACATATCATGCGATAATTTTTTGTATTCATTGCAAAAGAAAAAAAATGCCTATTTGGTCTTCTCGGGCATGGAGTAGAGTTACCTCTATTCCACTTATGATATCAACCAGCTTTACTGCCCAGTTTGATATTTGGTTTCTCATACTAGGAGTCGCTAATAAGCTGTAACTGATGAGATGGAACAATATTACCCAGTTTGACCTCCTATACAACGCACTACGCGTCGGGAGAAGAAGCAGCTCGCCAGTTTGGGCCGGCCCATGTCCCGGCGGCCTAAAAATTTTAAAAAGTGTTCGTGACTTACACAATAGTTTATTTATTCATAAAATGTTCATCGATTCAAAAAATGTTCATTAAATCAAAAAAATATTCTTTAAATCAAAAAAATGTTTGCCAATTTCAAAAATTGTTCCACCAATTTCCAAAAAAACGTTCATTGATTCCAGAAATGTTTGCTGATTTAATAATTATTTAAAAAATGTTTACAATTTTAAAAAATGTTTGCAAATAGTATAAAATGTTCATGAATTCAAAAATGTTCTTGATTTTAGAAAATTTTCAAAATTTTATAAAAGTGTTCAGGAATTTATTTATTTTTCACAATTTCAAATATGTGCATCAGTTTAAAACAATTCATGATTTCTAAAACTATTCATCATTCGTGAAATTGACAGTGGTAATGTATATGGGTGATGCAGCAATGTGGTCACGACAATTGAAAATTATAAAAAAAAATCCCGTTGCAACGCACGGATCCTTTTGCTAGTAACTAGAAAATTACATTATGCACGAGCAATGGTTGCTACCATGGAGGAAGACCGAGAATTTTGCAAAAGAAAACTTTTACGAGGTGGTTGGGCGCAATGTGCCGAACCGGGCCGGGCTCGGGCCAGATCCCTATCCCATGGGGATAAAAAGGCACCAGATCAAGCATACCTGGCCAAACGGGCCGGGCTTAACGGGCCGGCCTAGCGGCACGCGCGCCGGCACGACACGCGACCCGTCCCGGCACGTGCTAAATGGGTCATGCCAGGGTCGCGGCTCGCCTTGGGCCGTGCCTGAGCCGCCACCCCTAGCACGCGGGCCGGCACGGCACGACCCGATTATCTTTTTTTATTTTTTATTTTTTATACATCCCAATAAGTAAAAATAGACTAAAAACGCTCAATGCGTCAAATAATAGGCATATTAACGGGCCTGGCATGCCGACGGACCGGCCCGATTAGCAAACGGGCCGTGCCTGTGCCGGCATCCCGGGCACACGGGTCGGCACGGCACAGCCCGGTTAGTAATCGTGCCGTGTCGGGCACGATTACCAGCGGGCCGTGCCGGGCCGGCCCGTTTGGTCAGGTATGAGATCAAGGAAACCCTAACGTAACCTAAAATCCGGAGAAGAAAGAGGGATGGAGAGTGGCGGCGCACTAGCGATCTGGATGCGCGACGATCGGGCTCCAATCTAGAGCGGCGGCGTGCAATTGGTCGCATCGTCGGCGGCTCAGCCTCCGCGCTGGAGCAGAGTAGCCTTACGCGCAGACGGGGCTCCGGTCCAAGAGAAGGGGAGGCCGAAGATCGGCGGAGCACAAGATCCGCCTCCGCGTCGTGCCAAAGCAGAGTAGCCATGTCCGGCAAAATCGATGAGAAGAGGACGGCGAAGAGCGGCGGCACACACGTGGCCACATCATCGACGGCTGCGCCTCCGCGCCGGAGCAGAGTAGCCTTGCGCGCAGACTTGGCTCCGGTCCAAGAGAAGGGGAGGACGAAGATCGGCCGCGCACAAGATCCGCCTCCGCGTCCGTGCCAAAGCTGAGTAGCCATGTCCGGCAAAATCGATGAGAAGAGGACAGCGAAGAGCGGCTGCACACACGTGGCCACATCGTCGACGGCTGCGCCTCCACGCCAGAGCAAAGTAGCCCTCTATGGCAGCGGGGCTCCAACCGAAGAAGAGAAGACGAGGTCGAACAGCGGCAGCACTCAAGCGCCTTTGCTCTGGCGCAGAGTTGCCACCTTGGGTGCTTCAATTGAAAAGGCTCCGCCTTTGCTCCACAGCAGAGTAGCCTCGCGTGCTGAGTTGGCTCCAAACAAAGAGAATACAAGGAGGACGAAGTGTTCGTCGACGCTCGTGCCTCCACACCAGAGCAAAGTAGCCATATGTGGCAGCGGGGCCACAATCAAAGAGAAGACCAACTCCAAGAGCCGCAGCACACAAGCCACCGCATCGTCCATGGCTCCGCCTTTGCACCAGAGCAGAGTAACCATGTCTGTCAGCGGGGTTTCAGTGGAAGAGAAGAGCTTGATGCCTAAGCCTCCACGCCGGAGCAAAGTAGCCTTGACTGCCAATGGGATTCCTGTGGATGGTGTACGACGTGCCGATGTCATTGAATACTACAAGCATTGTGATGGTTCCATCTATAGACACACTGATCTATTGTCCAAACTTTATCGTCTCCATGATACCAACGAGAGTACGTAAGCCTGTCCATCTTGATTGTTGAATTTTACAGCCTATTATATTATCGCTGTTATTTAGTTGGGTAATATGCAATCTCAAGATTCAAATGGCTACTGAGCATTTGCAGAAACTAGTGTCGAAGAAAAACATTTAAACGCACATGATCCTCATGTTTAAATATAATCCTATTTCCCTTGTTTTATTTACTTTGCAATTTTATGCTAAAATTAGGATCTTTTTTTAACAAGTACTCCCCCCGTTCCTAAATATAAGACCTTTTAGAGATTACACTATGGACTACATACGGAGTAAAATGAGTGAATCTATATTCTAAAATATGTCTATGTACATCCGTATCTAGTTCATAATGAAATCTCTAAAAGGTCATGTATTTATGATCGGAGGGCCGTAGGAGTTTGTCCCAGTTGTGAAAATGATATATTTTGTGTTGGCACCTACTCCCTTCGTCTCATAATGTAAGATGCTTTTTAACACTACACTAGTAATTACCAAGAACAATTTCATATTGCCCAACTTGCCCGGTTCCTTTTTTTTCTCCTCCTTCTGTACCAGCAATTTTATACGTACTTGATTAACTTATCTCCTTCCATCCCAGCAGTTTCGTACTCAAGTTATCCTAGTATTGAAGTTTAAAGTAGTATTACATTAGGGGACGGAGGGAGTAATTATCAAGGCCTTCCTCTAAGCCTGTATATTGGTATCCAGCAATTTCGTTCTTCATCAAGTTCTCCTAGCACGCAACAAAGATACCCGTTAGAAACAACACTTCTATCTTATGGCTGTCATTTCTCAAGATAACCTTCATACAACCCTGTCAAAATCACCACAGACTTGTGATGGTCATCAAGGTTAACATTTTAAAACCGATCAGCCATATCAAACCTAATTGCAAAATTATGAGTATTAGCCCCCCCCCCCCCCCCTAACTGATTGCCTGTTGCCCATGAATTTATTATAGAAACCACATGGATCAGTCTGTGCTTATAGTCTATAACCGTGCTTATCATATGATGTTTGAACCCACTTTGCGATTATTCTACTACTGTATTGGTAATCTGTAAGTTCAGGGCTTATCATATTTAAGTTATGATTCTGTTTTCTAGTTTTGGACAACACTTGATATCATGTCCATCCTATTGTTTTATTTTGTTCCTTTATATCAGAGTTGGGGTTAGGGATTTTAATCATTGATCTAACACATGTACAATGTTCCTATTGCTGCTTGATCAGCTGGGCTGGAGCCAATGATGAGGTCGGAGCCATCAGACGACTGCTCACTGAACTGGAGGGCCTGTGAAAGACACAGCCATTGCACCATGATGCAAATATTTTCACTGAAGCTCGCGTATCCTCCTGCTGGTGACCAAGTTAAGGTGTATGGATTCATGGCTGTCCGGGATACTCGGGACCATCTGCATAACTACATCTTCAACCGCACAAGAGACGACCCTTTCATCGTGGAACAAGAGGATGGATTTATACAGTTGTCCGGACCCAAGAGAGGCATCTGGTGGTATGATAAGCAGCTTGTTGAGTTTGACATGAGGATCAAGAGGGTGAGAATGAAGCGGACGATCTGCAGCTCATCGACGGCGCCGTCTGGTTCTACGACGGTTGCTCACTCAACGCATCGACGGTGACTATGGCTCGGTGGACATAAGCTACACGCTCCTACAAATGGCGATGGAGGCCACGGTGCAGATTGCTGTGTCGGAGCAGGACAGAGACATAGGCCTGCTTGTAAGGGCGTATTACGTCAGTGATCTCTTGCACCAGGGGATGCAGCTGTTTGATGGCGTTATCCGTGCTGATGCTGCTGCTGGTGTTGACGACAGGTATGAGCTAGATAAGTATGTGGTCGCTGCTTCCAGGCGTACAAAGTTGGCTCTGCAACTGAGGATCCGTTCTTTGGATGATGATTGTGATGCATGGAGATATTGTCTCAGCCCAGCCAGTACGCATGGAACTGACGACTTCAGTTTTGCGCTCAGTTTTGCGACCATTGATGTCAAGATCTCTTGGTCAACATTAGGCTAGATCACATTCCTATCTCCAGTCGACAAGTGTCGTGAAAGTGCAGTCGAGCTTGGTACAAATAAATAGCAATTTTACTTTGGTACATGTACTACCGGCTTGCTTATGTCAGATTATCCGCCTTGCACTTAATTATGGGAATGTTGCTGAAATTATGCTTGTGTATCTCGAATAACCAACGAAAAAAATAGCCTGCTATTTAAAATAGCGTGGCCTTCCAAAAAACGCTATGCACGTTATAACATGCTAATAGCGTGCTATTTTACAAAATAACGTTTCAAAAAAAATCATGTCTACTAACGATTTTAGCATTTAAAAATGTGCAGACCTCAATGATCATGATCAACAAATCAAATCGACAAGCTCCAGATCACAATGAAAGATAGATTTGCCGCGGTTTAACAAGTAACATCATTACATTAACAAGTCATAGTTGAATACTAGATAAGTAGATAGAGAAGATTTAAGACAAGTAGATAACTAATCATATGAACTAGATGGAGAACGTGTGGCATCATCTTCCGATTCAGAGGAAAGAACCCACAGACTGCAGGTCATCATCACGAAAAATAGGCAGCAACTTCTTCTTGGGCTTAGAAACTTTCTTTCTTTTTGATGTAGTAGCAACACTTCGCTGTTCAACTTCAGGTTCATCAACAGTTTGCCTTTCAGGTTCATCTATAGTTTGCACAACCTGAACCGGCACAATTCCTGTGATCCACTCATTATCTTCATCTTCTACAACATCTGCATATGTTTTGTCCTCAATCGGATCCCTGTCTTTCATTCCTCTCTTTTGTTCGAGTTGTGAGTTGGCCTTGATAAAAACAAGATCACGCATTTTGTCATGAAGCAGTCTGTTGCGTCTCTTAGTATGAACCTGATTGCAAGTAAATACTAAATAAACATCAAGAAAATAAACAACATGCAAATTTTATTCTGGAGGTAACCTACAGACTACTACATGTAGATTTTTCAAGGCTTGGAGAAAGACATGTAAACCAATCAACAAGACATTATAAAAGACTTGGACATTATTCAAAATAAAGAATAGGACATCAAAGCTTGCAGTGAGGAAAGCAAACTCATGTGCTCAACTAATCAACAGATAAAGGCAGTAAAATTGTTCAAAAGCATACATGAAAGAGTGGACTAGTTCTACTTAATTCTTACCTGCTGGAAAACACTAAAGTTTCTCTCACAAGCCGAGGAGCTGCATGTCAAACTCAAAATCGGCATCGCCAATACCCTTAGATTTGGTGCACTTGACCCATGATTGGACCACCATTGAGCTACAGTACAAGGTAACAAATAAAAGTTAAGAGAGCATTGCAATATTTTATTTGCAAATTGAGAACAATCTAAATATGCCCGACACTCGGCTGTAAATTAACCTGGATCAAAGCTTTTATTTCTCCGTTGCCTTTTTGCACTCTCTCTTCCGAATAACCCCGCTTCATCTTGATATGCGTGACACTTGGCCATCATTATGTCTTCCTTGCGACCATCTCTAACCATTTTCTCCATGCAAGCAACAAGCCCATCTTTAAATGTTCCATCTAACTCAATTTCCAGCTTGTTTTCATAGTAGTAGTATGGATTTAAGAAATATCCAGCCCTGTGCAGTGGGCCCTTCAATTTTCTGTCCCATCTTTTATCCACAGTGTCCAACACTTCCTGGACATTACTTTCCTCGTCCTCAAACCTGACCAAAATCTCTCGCTTTGCATCCAAAAAAGCGCCGAATATGAATCCCATAGCTGGTACATCACTATCCATTCTCCGCAGCAAATTAGCCAACGGCTCAAAGAACTTGACAGCAATATCAACTCCTTCCCACAACTTTTTAGAGCGCACGCTCCATTTTGCTTCACTTCCTTTCACCTTTTTTAAGTAACCCATTTCATCCATTTGATCTGACCTAAATAGCTTCTGGAGTTCTTTCTTGCTGTCCAACATGCCCCTCAAGTTCAAGTATGCTGTAGCAAACCTAGTAATACCAGACCTCATCAGATCTTTCCCAAGGAATTCCCGCATTAGGGACAAAACTCTAGTGTGTGCATAAAGGAATACAGTCACACCTCTAGCTTTTGTAATAGTCTCGTCAACTGATTTAAGCTTCCCAATGTCCTCTAACATTAGATCAATAGAGTGGGCAGCACAACCATTTCAAAATATGTTGGGATGCTTTGCTTTCAACAAATTTGCTGCCGCTTGATTCACACTTGCGTTATGTGTCACCACTTGAACTACGTGTTTCTCACCAACCTCTTATATGCAACTATCAACAAGCTCAAAGATGTACTTTCCATCTTTCTTCACACCTGAACAATCAACAGAATCAACAAAGACCACACCATAGGCACTATGAATAACAAGATTCATTACCCCTCTTCCTCTTATGTCTGTCCATGCATCTGTCATGATTGTACATCCACTAAGCTCCCAAGTTTTCCTGTGTGCCTTGAAGGATTCCGCGACTCTTTTCTTCCTCTTCTTTAAAATTGGGCCACCCATTTGATAAGGAGCAGGACCTTCCAGGTCCTCGCTGTATTGTCCGATTGACTGAAGCAATGAGATCAAAGCTTGGAAGTGTGACTGCGTTAAATGGAATGCACGCTTCGTAGAACCATTGACAGATGTACTCGCAAGCACGAGCCCTTTTCTGTTCTCTCTTCTCAGTTGTCAGCTTCGACTGCACCGTATCAGCACGTTTCCTCTTCCTTTCAGCTACAGCCTCTTCGGGTGTTAGTTCGTAGTATTTGTCCATAGGACCACTTGAGGATTTAGGTCTTGCGGGTTTCGATGACTTAAGCACAACAACAGTATTGTTTATGCCATCTTCATCACTTGAACCATGTTCTTCCCCCTCCGAGTGGCTCAAGTCAACTTCACTTCTACGTCTCTTCTGCTCCACAACCTTGGCTGCCTTTTTATCACCCTTCTTTGTCAAATACTGTAGGATTTCCTCTTTCACATCAGCTGGAACTTTTAAGCAGGGATTCACACCAGAATTTGGAATGCATGCAAGGTGTAACTTGACTCGAGTAGTGCCATTGGTTGACAAATGATGTCAGAATATGCATTGCAGAGAATTCTTCTTGTTGGGGTCCGGACAGGTGCAATATTTCCATGCTGGATCTTTTGATCTCATAACAACACCTTGTCCATGTGCTGCTGTTGATGTTGTGCTTGACACGGCAACGCCTACAGCGGGCAACCATACACAAGATATAAGTGCAGCAAGTCAGCAACACCAAAGAGAAAATCACATTAACAATAAATGGCTTGTCAAAGCATATGCAGACCAACCATTTGTAGGTAAATACTAAATAGTTACTTCTACAGATTTCAGAATTGCTTTATTATTTGCTCCAAAGCATTTATAGGGATGTAGACATGTAGTATACTGAATTACTGATCAGTGGCTAGCTGAGTAGTTGTAGGTACTAGGTAGTAGGTACAACCTGCATATACGATATTACCAAGTAGAAAAGTACATACAAGTATACAACAGATGTGGAATTGTGGATGCAGGCATATTAGCATATACGATGGTGAAGTGGGATTGTGGGAAGGGTGGACGCTGATCTTTGCAAAGCTAGTACTAGTTCCAAAATTCCAATCGGTTGGAGAGATGCTCTTACCTGGGTTTTGGTTTCCCGTCGCTGTGGTTGACATCGTCAGATCCAAGCTTGGTTCTTGGCGGAGAACAGCGTGGCGACGTCCAATCGAAGCTTGGTGCTGCGGCAAGAGGAGATGGCTTGGTGGCAAGGAGGCTGCCGGCCGTTGCTGGAGTAGGTGGGCGCTGCACCGGCAGCCGCCACCGTCGCCTCGCGTGGGGAGGAGTGGGAAGTGACCTGGGTGAGCCGTGCGTGGAGTCTAGGTTAGGGATTGGAGTTTCCCTGGCTCGCGGGCCAAAAGGCCCAAAATTGGTATTGGACTCGCTATTTTCACACATTTTTTAGCGCCGCTACGATGTCAAGCAAAATAGCGCGCATAGCACCGCTAATAGCGGGATTAGCGTCGTAGCGAGCAAAATATGCATAACGTAGCGTTTAGTATCCAGATATGCTATAGCGTCGCTATAGCGTGCTATTTTTTTCGTTGCGAATAACACTGTGTGTCCTGCTAAATACTTTACGTTGGATGTGCTTGTGTGCATGTTTGGAGGTTGTTTGTTGTTGCTTTGTTAAGACTGATTCTCATTTGAGGGTCATATTCTCATATTTGCCACTCGTTAGCACAACATACCGCTAGACATAATCCTGTTGTGAGTAGTTAACCTGTGAAAATCCAAAGACTGTGCATGCTTAATCATAGAACTCGTTTTTTTCTATTTTCTGAAATGGGCAAGCTATGTTGTGATCATCTTGTTTACACTGTCAAGGCAACTCGATTAGATTAGGCTGTTTTTTTAAACCTTATTATAGGATCTCTAGCAGATCTCCTGTCGCTATAATAAGCACCGTTTTACTTGACCGAGAAGAAAAATCATCGTCCTGTGAAACGGCTCTCGTATTTTTTGGAGGAAAGCGGTATATTTTGGCCCTGCAACCCTCGTTTTGCCTATCTCTCGCGCAACTTGACAGGAGGGTCATTTCAGTTTGCGTCCTCCATTCCGCCGCCGCGGATCGTCCTCGCACCACCGTGCCTTCTGGCGCCGCGTGTTTGGGATTGTGGGGAAGCAGGGGCTACATATTTGCTACTTGCCCGTGGTGGGGAAGAGACTCGGTTGCGTGGATTTGCTACTGGCCAAAGGCAATCTCTCCAGTGGTTTATGTGCGTTTTAATTTTAGGTGACAAGGGATATGTTAGACTAGATCACGGATTGATTTTTTAGATGAATGATTGGAGTTCATCGTCGTTGTCCGAGTCAGATGATTCCGACATAGCGGAGATGCTTTTTGATAATGATGTCGATCACCTCGCCTTGTTGCATCTCGTCCAGAAATTTCAGGTTTGTAAGAAGAGAAGGTGTAGCAACCGCACCCAAATGGATCGGTGCCTTTATGCTTTCTGTGCTATCTCTGGATCAGTATGTTGGCACACACAATACTTCGATGAAATATCATAACATCACATGTAAAATAAGTACCGTAGATCGAGAGTACACATTATTTATCACAATGAAAACAAATTAATAAGGGTGTGGAGTCCCATCAACGCCAACGACAAGTTGAGTTTAGACATTAACCCTATATCGTAACTCTTAACCGTAGTAGAAAACCTGTAACATGATACGTTGTAGCCGTGTAGATCATATGGAGGAGAAAGTGATTGGTAGAAACGTAGATCTAGACCTCCTCCCTCCTTTTCCTTGAGAACTAGCAAGAATCGTTGGAGGGATTGAGAGTTAGCAAACTCGATGAAGGTTAACAATGGGGGAAGAACACGAACTCAAGAGATAAGATCTATTGGGGAAGAAGACCCACCTTTTATAGGTGGGGAAGAAGACCCCCTACCCGCACATGAGCGGTACTACCGCTCCGGAGAGCGGTACTACCGCTCAGGCGGCAGTACACACAGAGCAGGGCCATGGTGAGGAGCCACTAGGCGATAGTGCCCCCGGAGCGGTACTACTGCTCCCCCTGGCGGTACTATTGCTTATAAGCGGAAGTGGAGTTGTAGAGACGAACGGTACTACCGCTTCGTACTACCATGACACTATCGCCCAGTCCGACACGAAAAGTCGGGAGCACGCAGAGGTAGCGGTAGTGCAAGCGGAACTGGATAAGGGTACTACCACCTATAGGCGGCACTACCGCTTGCTTAGAGCGGCACTACCGCTAATAGGCGGTACTACCATTTTCCCAAAGAGGTACTACCGCATGGGAGCAACAAAGAGGCCCCAGCAAACATATGGAAACAATAAAACCCGAATTGCCATAACTTTCGCATACGAGCTCCAAATTGAGCAAAGTCAAGCTTGTTGGATAGAGAACGACAAGAGCTATCCAACAACAAAGAAGAGGCAGTATAAACATGCCAATGATATAGAGATGTGAAACCTCTATGAATGAAGAACCGACAAAGACTCCAACATCGAAAACATCATAGAAGATGCATATGAACTCCTTTTTCGATGAACTCGAGCTTGTCATCAAGATGATCATAAGCTCTAAAACTCACAAAGAGAAAAGCCAAACAAGAACCCCAAAAGATGATGATGCCAAGAATGCAATGGTTTGATCTCTCAACGAATGATACGATTAAGCTACTCACTCGAGAGCCCCCCTTGATAGTACGGCTATCAATCCTATAACCCGATATCCCAACTACCACCATGAGACCGGTAAAACAGAAAAAACCTATCAAGGCCAAACCTTTGCCTTGCGCATAGTCCACCTGAGCTAGATGATGATGATCTTGTCCTCCTCAAGAGGTACCACCTTTCTTGATTGCGCTGGCTTGATGAAGACTAGTAGATTGCTCCCCCATACTCTAGTATGGGTGAGCCTCTCTTCGGCACATCTTCTCATGTCCATTATCACCATATTGAACGGTAAACTTCAAGCATGTGATCTCTCTATGATGCTCCACTCGAACTTGCACATCTCAACCGTGATGACGATCACAACTTGACATCATCCTCCGTGGGTTGTATGAGATCTTTGTCTTGACGCATGCCCATGGAAACATACCTAACCCCACAAAAAACACTCACAAAGATCATGGGTTAGTATACAAAGCGTAATGGACAATACTTACCATACCATGAAATCACTTGATCCCACTTGGTACATCTTCTACACTTTGTGTGTTGATCAACTTGAACCACTCTTTGCCTTAGTCTTGATCAACCTTGTATCTTATCTTCTCTCTTCATAAAGATGGTGCCTTGAAGGTAACCATGAGTGTTCCCACAATCTTCTTCTTCAAGACATGCTTGAAATAAGCTCAACTCTCACATTACCAATCTTTGGATAAATCCTTGAATACTACCTTGGTTATCACATAAACTCCTTAAAACCAACAAATGGACTTCAAGAAATGCCTACGGACAAATGCGTTAAGTAAAACTCAAAGAAACCATTAGTCCATAGGGTTGTCACCAATTACCAAAACCACACATGGAGAAATGTGCTCTAACAACTTCCATGTTCTGTATCCACTGTTCTACCTCTAGCTAAATCATTGGTCCAGAAAATGCAAGTCCATCTTCATTCATCATCTATAGGGTCCAAGGGTTTTGGGATGAGACACGAGTACTTTGATTTGTGATACTAATAAAGCTTTGCAATAAGTATGTGAGCTATTTATCCTGTGCGCTGCCCATTCTCACCTCGAGGATTGGTGCAAACTTCGCTGGTGCATCCAAACCCCGTGGCATGATACACTCTGTCACACATAAGCCTCTTTATATCTTCCTCAAAACAACCATCATACCTACCTATCATGGCATTTCCATAGCCATTCCGAGATATATTGCCATGCAAATTCCATCATCACATCATATGACTAGTTTGTTCATCATCATATTGCTTTGCTTGATCAATAGAGCTGACATAGTATTTGTGACAAAGCCACAGTTCATCATATTCATACATGTCACGCTAGATCATTGCACATCCTGGTACACTGCCAGAGACATTCATATTGAGTCATATTGCTTCATATTTCTTCATATTGAGTTCTCATATTGAGTTGTAAGTAAATAAAAGTGTGATGATCATCGTTATTAGAGCATTGTCCTAGTGAGGAGATAAAAATGGGGGAGGCCAAATGAGCCCACCATGAATAAAAAAATGAATGAGAGAAAATGAGAGAAGGGACTTTGCTACTATCCTTTACCACACTTATGCCTCAATGTGGAACCTTGTTCTTCATATAGAGAGTCTCATGTTATGTTATTTTTATATTCTAGTGGGAATCAGTTTTTCATTATTATAAACTTGGCATGTATATTTCGATGACGGGCTTCCTCAAATGCCTGAGGTCTTCATGAGCAGGCAAGTTGGATGCACACCCCACTTAACTTCAGTTGATCTTTCATACACTTATAGCTCCAGTGCATCATTTGCATGGAGATCCCTACTCCTTGCATTGACATCTATCGACGAGCATCTCCATAGCCTGTTGGTACGCCTAGTTGATGTGAGACTATCTTCTCCACTTTCCCCCTTTGATATCTACCACCATATTCTATTCCACCTATATGCTATGCCCATGGTTCACGCTCATGTATTGCGTGAAGAATAAAAAGTTGATGCATATTGAAAAAGTACGATCCAATTGCCTGACTTGGGCACTATGGTGCTTGATATTTATATTAATGTGGTGAAGACAGAGCCATGCCTTGCTAACATAATAAGATGAATGGGGTAAAACATTCTTTGAGGATCATATACCTTGAAATATTAATGATTTTGTTGCTTGTTCTTATAAGTATTGTTATGTTAATATTTCTTAATTCATCGTTTCTCAATGAGCATACATGCAAAAGGTTACATACTAGGTAGCATGTCACATCAAATTTTATCATTTACCTACTCGAGGACGAGAAGGAATTAAGCTTGGGGATGCTTCATACATCTCCAACGTATCTATAATTTTTGATTGTTCCATGTTGTTATATTATCATTCTAGGATACTTTTGGAGTATTTATTTACCAATTTATATTATTTTTCAGCACTAACCTATTAACCAGTGCCTAGTGCCAGTTGTTATTTTCTACGTGTTTTTCACTTTTCAGGTTTACAGTACCAAAGAAATTCCAATTGCCTCGAAACTTTTTTATGATTTTTCTTGACCAAAAGAAGGCCTGGAAGCTTCAGAAGGAGGCCGGGGGCCACATGAGGGGCCCGCAAGCTAACTAGGCGTGACCAGGGGGTGGCCGCGCCCAGATGGCTTGTGGAGCGCTGGTGGCTCTCCTGACCCCGTTCTCTGGCATAAATTCACATATATTCCAAAAACCCTAGAGGCAGTCTCGAAACACTTTTTTTGCCGCCACAAGTCTGTTCTGCCGTGAGCCCATATGGAGCTCTGTTCTGGCACCCGGCCGGAGGGGGGATCGATCACGAAGGGCCTCTTCATCAACCTTGTTGCCCTCATGATGATGTGTGAGTAGTTCACCACAGATCTATAGGTCCGTAGTTAGTATCTAGATGGAAACCTCTCTCTCTCTCTCTCTTTATCTTTAATACAATGATCATCACATCTTTGCCCTTATCCATCCGATGTAATTGTTTTGTGCGGTGTGTTTGTTGGGATCCCATGAATTGTGCGTTTATGTTCACATTATTCATGAAAAGTATTTGAGTCTTCGCTAAATTATTTTGACTCTTA
The DNA here is from genome assembly GCA_022496015.1 of Hordeum marinum. Taxonomy (NCBI): domain Eukaryota; kingdom Viridiplantae; phylum Streptophyta; class Magnoliopsida; order Poales; family Poaceae; genus Hordeum; species Hordeum marinum. The sequence continues at coordinate 486,762,649 of CM039675.1, forward strand.
TTTGCATGATCATTATAGCTTCATAATTCTCTCCGATCTATTAATTTTCTTTGGCCAAGTAGATTGATCTTTCTTCAGTGAGAGAGATGCGTTGTAGTAGGTTCAACCTGGCGAGTTTCTATATCCCAGTGACAGAAGGGGACAAGTTGTGTCTTTGTGTCGTTGCTACTAAGGATAGGATAACACAATGGTGTTATTGCTTGAGTTTATGATAACCCACAAGTATAGGGGATCGCAACAGTTTTCGAGGGTAGAGTATTCAACCCAAATTTATAGATTCAACACAAGGGGAGCCAAAGAATATTTGAGAGTATTAGCAGTTGAGTTGTCAATTCAACCACACCTGGAGATAAATATTTGCAGCAAAGTGATTAGTAGCACAGTAGTATGATGGTTTGATAGTAGTGGTAACAGTAACAATAGTGATAACAGTAACATCAATAGTTTTGTAGCAAGTGCAACAGTGATCGCAATAATAGTAACTTTGCAAGAACAATAAGTGGAAAAATCGTAGGCACTGGATTAGAGTATTCGTTGGATGATATTCATCATATAACAGTCATAACCTAGGGCGACACGGAACTAGATCTAGTTCATCAATGTAATGTAGGCATGTATTCCATATATAGTCATACATGCTTATGGAAAAAAACTTGCATGACATCTTTTGTCCTACCCTCCCGTGGCTGTGGGATCATAAGGAAACTAAGGGATATTAATGCCTCCTTTTAATAGAGAACCGGAACAAAGCATTAACACTTAGTGAATACATGAACTCCTCAAACTACGGTCATCACCATGAAGTATCCCAAATATTGTCACTATGGGGTTGACGGATCATAACACATAATAGGTGCATATGTCTAGGCAAGATCGGATCAAGAACATAGATATAATGATGATGACATAAACGGTTCAGATCTGAAATCATGGCACTCGGGCCCTAGTGACAAGCATTAAGCGTGGCAAAGTCATAGCAACATCAATCTTAGAACATAGTGGATACTAGGGATCAAGCCCTAACAAAACTAACTCGATTACATGATGAATCTCATCCAACTCCTCACAGACCAACAAGCCTACGAAGGAATTACTCACTCCCGATGGAGAGCATCATAGAATTGGCGATGGAGAAGGGTTGATGATGATGAAGACCGAAGATTCCCCTCTCTGGAGCCCCAAACGGACTCCAGATCTGGCCTCCTGGTGAAGAATAGGAGCTGGCAGCGGCTCCGTATCGTGAAACGAGGTAAAACCTTATCTTTGATTTTTTGCGGAAAAATGTGAATTTATAGCATTGGAATTAGGGCTGGGGGACCCACGAGGTTTCCACCCTCCACCAGGCTGCGTTAGGGGGGCTAGCGCGCCCTGGTGGAGCGTGGGCACCCTGGGCCCCCTCTCAGGTGGCTTCTGGCTCCATAATTCCTTAAATATTCCAAAAAGTTTTGCTCCGTTCCGAGAACTTTTATTTTTGCACAAAAAACAACACCATGGTAGTTCTGCTGAAAACAGTGTCAGTCCGGGTTAGTTTCATTCAAATCATGCAAATTAGAGTCCAAAACAAGTGCAAAAGTGTTAGGAAAAGTGGATACGTTGGAGACGTATCAACTCCCCAAGCTTAAACCCTTGCTTGTCCTCAAGCAATTCAGATGACAAACTGAAAGTGAGAAAGAAAAACTTTTACGAACTCTTTTGTTCTTGTTTACATACATATGCTTAAGTGGCACCCAGGTTTTCAGCAAAGATCATGACTAACCATGTTAACAATAACTCTTAAAGACTTTATTAACTCATATCAATGACACAAGCAACTATCAAGCAATAATAAGATATCTAAAGTGCAAACAATTTATCAAAACAATCATGATATACTATGACAATAGTGGTATCTCACTATCCCTTTCTAAGACCGCAAAACATAAATGCAGAGCACCTCCAGAGTTGAAGCAGCGACTAAACATTGTCATTCATGGTAGAAAAGATCCAGTCATGATGCATCCAACACTCACTATACACAATGCATGAGGATGACAATAGTGCTCTCAGATCTGGCGCTTATTTTAGAAGGTGATGACTCAACATTAAAGTAAATAGATAGTCCCTTTGCAGAGGGAAGCAGAGATTTGTAGAGGTGCCAGAGCTCAAGGATTAAATAAGAGATAAGTATAACTTTTAGAGGTACACCCTTCCTGTCAACGTTACGACCAAGAGCTATCAATATCTTGTTGGAAATATGCCCTAGAGGCAATAAATAAAGTGTTTATTATTATATTTCCTTGTTCATGATAATCGTTTATTATCCATGCTATGATTGTATTGATTGGAAACACATTACACGTGTGGGTAAATAGACAACACACTGTCCCTAGTATGCCTCTAATGAACTAGCTCGTTGATCAAAGATGGTCAAGGTTTCCTAGCCATTAACATGAGATGTCATTTGATAACAGGATCACATCATTAGGAGAATGATATGATGGACAAAGACCCAAACTACAAACGTAGCATATGATCGTGTCAGTTTATTGCTACTGTATTCTGCATGTCAAATATGTGTTCCTATGACCATGAGATCATGCAACTCACGAACACCGGAGGAGTGCCTTGTGTGTATCAAACGTCGCAACATAACTGGGTGACTATAAAGGTGCTCTACAGGTATCTTCGAGGGTGTCTGTTGAGTTGGCATGAATCAAGACTGGGATTTGTTACTCCGTGTGACGGAGAGGTATCTCAGGGCCCACTCGGTAATACAACATCACAATGAGCCTTGCAAGCAATGTGACTAAGTGTTGGTCACGGGATCTTTTATTACGAAATGAGTAAAGAGACTTTCCGGTAACGAGATTGAACTAGGTATGGAGATACCGAAGATCGAATCTTGGGCAAGTAACATACCGAAGAACAAAGGGAACATCATACGAGATTAACTGAATCCTTGACATAGAGGTTCAACCGATAAGATCTTCGTAGAATATGTAGGAACCAATATGGGCATCCAGGTCCCACTATTGGTTATTGTCCATAGAGGTGTCTCGGTCATGTCTACATAGTTCTCAAACCCGCAGGGTCTGCACACTTAAGGTTTGGTGACGTTTCAGTAGTATAGAATTATGTATGGTGGTGACCGAAGGTTGTTCGGAGTCCCGGATGAGACCCCGGATGTCACGAGGAGCTCCGGAATGGTCCGGAGGTAAAGATTCATATATAGGAAGTCCTGTTTTGGTCACCGGAAAAGTTTCGGGCTCATCGGTAGTGTACCGGGAGACCTCCGGGAGGGGTATTTCGACCCAAGAGGCTACATGGGATGTGGGAGAGTAGAAACCAGCCCTTAGTGGGCTGGTTGAACAACCACAAGAGGCCCATGCAACTGGAATAAAAACTCCTAAGAGAAAAAGTGGAAAAAGGCAAAAAAGAGGGTGAATCCTAGTCCTACTAGGATTGGAGGTGGACTCCACCTCCACCCTTGGTTCGGCCGAAGCCTTTGGCTTCGAAAGCCAAGGCTGCCTCCTCTCCTCTCTTCCTCCTATATATACTGGTGGTATTGAGGGTTTTTGCACTAGTTTTTTCAGCCACGTGCTACTCGTTCCTCTAGTGCAGAGTTTCTCCTCTAGATCGGATTTCTGCAGTGCTTAGGCGAAGCCCTGCCGGAATTGCTCCACCACCATTGCCAGAGCGCCGTCACGCTGCCGGAGAACTCTTATACCTCTCCGCTCTCTCTTGCTGGATCAAGATGGCGGAGATCGTCATCAAGCTGTACGTGTGCTGAACGCGGAGGTGCCGTCCGTTCGGCGCTAGATCGGAAAGATCGTGATCAAGTTCGTGGGACGGATCGTGATCAAGTTCGTGGGACGGATAGTGATTGGATCGCGGGATGGATCGTGATTGGATCGCAGGACGCACGGCGATTTGGATCGCGAAGACGTTCGACTACACCAACCGCGTTACTTAACGCTTCCCGCTTAGCGATCTACAAGGGTACGTAGATCCACTCTCCCTCTTGTAGATGCTCATCACCATGGATAGATCTGCGTGTGCGTACGAAATTTTTTGTTTCCCATGCAATGTTCCCCAACATATCTTCCATGTTAAACAAATTAGTGGCAGTTCCCAAGCGGTAAAAGTAAATGTTTACTCCCCCTCCACCGACAAACACACTCCACGGCGAGCCGAATCCACGAGTACCATCCAAACCAACAACATTCCTGGGGAGTTTTATTTATTTATTTGCATTTATTTTGATTTCGGGACTGGGAATCCCTATTACCGCCCTTCTCTTGCAAGGACGAGTAAATAAACACTCATCATGAGAGTAACCCGCTTAACATGGAAGATAATGACCACCCCGTGTCGTTCCATGAGCGGTCCAGGCACACAAAATAGATGTTCATTTGAAATTTTAGAGGTGGCACATGCAAATTTACTTGGAATGGCAGGGTAATACCGCATATAGGTAGGTATGGTGGACTCATCTGGAATAACTTTGGTTTAAGGATTTTGATGCACAAGGAGAATTCCCACTTAGTATAGGTGAGGGCTAGAAAATAGGTTGAGAAGCGTCCAGCTAGAGAGCAATTACGGTCATAAGCATGCATTACGAACAATAAAAATTGAATGCTATCATGAGTAGGATATGGACACCATGAACATAAATATCATGAAGGCTATGTTGGTTTTGATTCAACTACATACGTGAACATGTACGAAGTTAAGCCGCTTGAAACATTCAGGGGAGGATACCATATCATCATACTATATCACAATCGTTTTATCGCATGTTGACATCCAAGATAAATCAATATCCACTACTAGCTACTTGAGCATGGCATGAACCACTATAATCTCTAATTGTCATTTCAAACATGTTCAATCATAATGTGCTGAATCATGGATACGAGGTTACACATATTTACAAAAAATAAAAACAAGTTGAGTTCATACCCGCTTTTCTCTGCCATAGTCAATTCATCAAATGTCGTCATTATTGCCTTTTACTTGCACAATCGAATGATATGAAAATAATAATAGTGCAAGAGTGTCGTGGACTAAGTTGGAATATGCAAACATTTTATTCAAGAGGAGAAGATAAAGTAATATATGCTCTGTGTTAGATCAACAATAATGCATAAGAGAGTCACTCAACATTTTCCTTGTGGTCTTCTCCATGGTATGACTTGATAAAAGAAAGAGAATTTCAGAGAAACACACTACAATATTTTTAGAGTTTTTAGTTTTTCATGAGGAAAGCAAATAAGAAAAGGGAAACCAAAATGAGAAAAACTATTTACACGGGAGAACTCCCGACAAGCAAAAGAAGAAATGAGAAATCTTTTTGGGTTTTCTTTTAATACTACAACTAACAAAACTGAAAAAAAACAAAAGGAAGATAGAAGTATTTTTGGATTTTCTCAAAGTTTTTCAAACACACAAGAATAAAACAAGGAAAATAAATCTAGCATGGATAATACAATGAAAGAGTGTGGTGTTGGGAGACATAGTAGTAAATCAAAAAAATTCCTACATGTCACCAAGATCTATCTATGAGAAACCAGCAACGAGTGGGGAGAGATTTCATCTTCATACCTTTGAAGATCACTGAGTGTAAGCGTTACAAGAACGCGGTTTGTGGAGTCGTACTCGCAGTGATTTAGATCCCGGTGGACTCCGATCTCAGCGCCGAACAACGGCGCCTCCGCGTTCAACACACGTGCAGCCCGGTGATGTCTCGTACGCCTTGATCCAGCAAGGATGAAGGAGAGGTTGGGGAAGAGCTCAGGCAGCACGACGGCATGGTGACGGTGGAGCAGCATGGTCTCTGGCAGGGCTTCGCCAAGCGCTATAGAGAATGAGGAGAGGGAGGAGTAGGGCTGCGCCGAGAGAGGAAGAAAACCGTGTGTTGGGCAGCCCCAAAACCTCACATATATATAGGAGAGAGGGAGGAGGAGGCACCCCATCTAGGGTTCCCACCCTAGAGGGTGCGGCAGCCCTAGATGGGGCTTGGACGGCGGCCAGAGAGGGGAGAGGGGGAGGGCGTAGCCCTAGTGGGCCTTAGGCCCATCTAGGTCTAGGGTTCCCCCTCCCTCCTCCTTTCCTGCACCTTGGGCCTGGTGGGAGGGGCGGACCAGCCCACCTAGGGACTGGTTCCCTCCACCTTCATCCCATGGAGCCCTCCGAGGCTGGTGGCCCCACTTGGTGGACCCCCTGAACCCTTCCGGTGGTCCCGGTACGATACCGGTAATTCCCGAAACACTTTCGGTAGCCAAATCCTCACTTCCTATATATCAATCTTTGTCTCCGGACCATTCCAGAAATCCTCGTGACATCCGGGATCTCATCCGGGACTCCGAACAACCTTCAGTAACCACGTACACTATTTCCTTATAACCCTAGCGTCATCGAACCTTAAGTGTGTAGACCCTACGGGTTCGGGAGACACGTAGACATGACCGAGACACCTCTCCGGTCAATAACCAATAGCCGGATCTGGATACCCATGTTGGCTCCCACATGCTCCACGATGATCTCATCGGATGAACCACGATGTCGGGGATTCAATCAATCCCTTATTTGATTCCCTTTGTCTATCGGTACGATACTTTCCCGAGATTCGATCGTCGGTATCCCCATACCTTGTTCAATCTTGTTACCAACAAGTCTCTTTACTCATTCCGTAGCACATCATCCCTGACGAGGGGATGACCCCGGGGTAGCCTCAAACGCCCCCTTGCTCCAGCTTTCTAACGCAACCAAAGGGCAGGCCGCCTCCCCCTGTGGTCCGGCTACGCCCTGCGATAGCGGCCCTCCGGCTAGGGCCCGCTGGCTACAATGTGCCGGCCGGCTGGGGGCGTTGCCGCCTGGGCCCCCAACCGGCTGCGCATTGGATACCATCATCAGGCCATGCATGGCAACAATGGCCCCCATCCCATCGGGGGTCAGCGCCCGTGAGGCCACAGTGAAGGCGTCAGGGCCTCTGACCCTGGCAGACGGTGACCAGGCTTCCAACAGTGCCGGCATGCCCCAACCACTCCATTACCAAGCCCGACATGGGTATAGGGCAGCCGGCCGCACAGCTGACCTCGGTCGTTCGCCGCAAGACGACGCCACAAAGGGCGGCCCCTGCCGCAACATGACCGGCATCGGGACCCATCGTGCGGGCCCCGCTGGCTCCTAACGGGACCCTTCAGCAGGCGGGTGATACGTCTCCAACGTATCTATAATTTTTGATTGTTCCATGCTATTATATTATCAACTTTGGATGTTTTATATGCATTAATATGCTATTTTATATTATTTTTGGGACTAACTTATTAACTCAGTGCCCAGTGCCAGTTTCTGTTTTTCCGTGTTTTTGACCTTTTTTAGATAGGAATATCAAACAGAGTCCAAACGGAATAAAACTTTCGCCGTGATTTTTTATGGAAAATATCAAAAATACCAGAAGGAAAAGATACCGGAGGGGAGGCCCGAGGAGGTCACGAGCCTGGGAGGCACGACCCCCCTAGGGCGCGCCTAGGGGGCTCGTGACTCCCTCGTGGCCCCTCTTGACTTGTTCTCGATGCCATCTGGTCTTGTAAATACTGAAACCTCCAGAACTAAACCTAGATCGAAAGTTCCGTCGCCGCAAGCCTCTGTAGCCACAAAAAACCAATCGGGAGACCGTTCCGGCACCCTGGCGGAGGGGAATCCATCTCCGGTGGCCATCTTCATCAACACCATTGCCTCTCCGATGATGCGTGAGTAGTTCACCATAGACCTTCGGGTCCATAGCTAGTAGCTAGATGGCTTCTTCTTTCTCTTTGATCTTCAATACAAAGTTCTCCATGATCTTCATGGAGATCTATCTGATGTAATTCTCTTTTGCGGTGTGTTTGTCGAGATCCGATGAATTGTGGATTTATGATCAGATTATCTATGAATATTATTTGAGTCTTCTCTGATTTCTTATATGCATGATTTCATATCCTTGTAAGTCTCTTCGAGTTATGGGTTTCGTTTGGCCAACTTGATCTATAGTTCTTGCAAGGGAGAAGTGTTTGGTTTTGGGTTCATACCGTGCGGTGTCCTCACCTAATGACAGAAGAGGTAGCGAGGCACGCATCGTGTTGTTGCCATCAAGGGTAAAAAGATGGGGTTTATATCATATTGCATGGATCTATCCCTCTACATCATGTCATCTTGCTTAAAGAATTACTCCGTTTGTTATGAACTTAATACACTAGATGCATGCTGGATAGCGGTCGATGTGTGGAGTAATAGTAGTAGATGCAGAAAGTATCGGTCTACTTGTCCCGGACATGATGCCTATATGTATGATATTGCCTTAGATATCGCCATGAGTTTGCGCGATTCTATCAATTGCTCGACAGTAATTTGTTCACCCACCATAATACTTGCTATCATGAGAGAAGCCTCTAGTGAACACTATGGCCCCCGGGTCTATTTTACACATTATATATTCAGATCGACATATAAAAATACCAAAAATACCTTGCTGCACTTTTATTTACTTATTTATATTTACCTATTATCACTATCAGATCTCACCTTGCAAGTAATCGTAAAGGGATTGACAACCCCTTTATCGCGTTGGGTGCAAGTTTGTTTGTTTTTGTGCAGGTTCCTTGGTGCCTCATCTTGATACTCCTACTGGATTGATACCTTGATTCTCAAACTAAGGGAAATACTTATCTCTACTTTGCTGCATCACCCTTTCCTCTTCAAGGGAAAAACCAACACAAGCTCAAGAAGTAGCAGGAAGAATTTCTGGCGCCGTTGCCGGGGAGTATTCAAGTGAAGCATATCTACCAAGTACCTATCACAAACTCATCTCTTGCATTTACATTATTTGCAATTTGCCTCTCGTTTTCCTCTCCCCCACTTCTAAAACAAAATTTAGGAAAATATTTGCCTTCCTTTATTTTCCTTTTTCGTTCGCCCTTTTCTTTCGCTTGCTTTCTGTTTGCTCGTGTGCTCGTCTATTTGCTAAGTCACCATGTCTGAATCATTCAAACATAAGATTACTTTGCCTAGGTTTAGTACCTCGGAGAGCCTCTCTGTCCTCCCCAAACTCACAAATAATGAGTCTATGGGAAGACGTCCTGAGGTTGCTAGAGATATTTTCAGTAATATTGATGATGGGGATCCTGTACTTTTTCACTATTCGCTTAATGAATCCTTAAAAGACGCTTGGGACAGACTGCTGAGAATTCAAACTAGTCATATCCCTCCTTATCATATTGAGTTATACTTAAAAAGCTTTTACGCCAGATTGCCCCACTCGTTTAAACAAATCTTGGATTCTATATTTGATAAGGGTTTCCTTGTAGGAGATGCCTTTGACACTTATGAAAAAATTAAAGCTATGTTTGGGCATCCCAAGGGAGAAAATGAGACCACTGACCTCATTTGTTTCTACCAAAATGAATCGATAAAATAAATGAAGGCTAGTTTAGACACGAACTTTCGTAGTGTGCTTAATCTTTCTTCCACTATAAATGGTCATGTACTTTCACAAAATAGGAAGATAGATGCTCTCAACAAAAAGGTCTCCCCTTGTTTCCAAAGAAAGGAATATGACAATACTTAATTCTATTGCCTTACGCCTAGCTAAGGGCATTAAACGATAGCGCTTGTTGGGAGGCAACCCAATGAATAGATTTATTTTTGCTTTTTACTTTCTGTTTTGTTGAGTCCACACCATCATGATTCTGTTATTATTGTGTTTTTTATGTTTTAATTAGTGTTTGTGCCAAGTAGAACCTTTATGATTAGTTTTGGTGATAGTTGTTTAATCACGCTAAAAAAAAGATAGAAACTTTATGCTCACGAAATTATTTTTCATTCCTATCCAGAAAGAGATTTTGAGTTGATTATTTTGCTTCTGATTGTTATGCAATTTTTCCTAATTGTCATAATTTTTTCAGAATTTTTGGGTTAGCAATGGTATACGAAATATACAGATTGCTACAGACTGTTCTGTTTTTGACACATTCTGTTTTCGTTGTGTTGATTGCTTATTTTGATGAAACTATTATTAGTATCGGGGGTACGAGCCATGGAAAAGTGAGAATACAGTAATACAACATCAATCTCAATGGAAATTAAGTTTCTACAGTACCTAAAAAGTTGGTGGTTTGTTTTCTTATGCTAATGCAATCACGAGTTTCTGTTTAAGTTTTGTGTTGTGAAGTTTTCAAGTTTTGGGTGATGTTCTTATGGACAATGGAATAAAGAGTGGAAAGAGCCTAAGCTTGGGGATGCCCAAGTCATCCCAAGCCAAATTCAAGGACACCAAAAAAGCCTAAGCTTGGGGATGCCCCGGGAAGGCATCCCCTCTTTCGTCTTCAATCCATCGGTAACGTTAATTGGAGCTATATTTTTATTCACCACATGATATGTGTTTTGCTTGGAGCATCGTGTATTATAGGAGTCTTTGCTTTTTGTTTTATCACAATCATCCTTGCTGCATACCTTTTGAGAGGGACATCCACTCATCGTGAATTTGTTAGAATACTGAATGAGCTTCACTTATATCTTTTGATTTAGGCAATTTAGCTCACATGTGCTTCACTTATATCTTTTGTGCTCGGTGATTTAGCTCACACGTGCTTCACTTATATCTTTTGAGGTTGGTAATTTTGCTCCTATGTGCTTCACTTATATCTTGTGAGCTTAGTAATTTTGCTCCCATGTGCTTCACTTATATCTTTTTAGCTTAGTAATTTTGCTCCCATGTGCTTCACTTATATATTTTGAGCTAGATAATTTTGCTCTAGTGCTTCACTTAAATCTTTGTAGAGCACGGCGGTGTCATATTTTGTAGAAATAAAAACTCTCGAATCTTCACTTATATCATTTTGAGAGTGCTCTCTCTAAGTAACTTGGTAATTGGCATGTGTTATGAAATTAGTCCTAAATATGATAGGCATCCAAAGAGGATATAATAAAAACTTTCATATTCAAGTGCATTGATTAGTAAGAGAAGTTTGATTCCTCACGGTTAGTTTTGAGATATGGAGGTGGTAATATTAGAGTTGTGATAGTAGGGTGTTGTGAATCTAGAAATACTTGTGTTGAGGTTAGTGATTCCCGTAGCATGCACGTATGGTGAACCGCTATGTTAGGAAGTCGGAGCATAATTGATTTATTGATTGTCATCCTTTGTGTGGCGGTCGGGATCGTGTGATGGTTAACTCCTACCAACCCTTCCCCTGGAGTATGCGTTTAGCACTTTGTTTCAATTACTAATAAAACTTCCGCAATAAGTATATGAGTTCTTCATGACTAATGTGAGTCCATGGTATAGATGCACTCTCACCCTTCCACCATTGCTACCCTCTCTAGTGTCGCGCAACTTTCGCCGGTGCACAAACCCGCCATATACCTTCCTCAAAACAGCCACCATACCTACCTATTATGGCATTTTCATAGCCATTCCGAGATATATTGCCATGCAACTTCCACCGTTCCGTCTCATGACATGTGCCATCACTTTCATTCATATAGAGTCATTATTGTTCTAAGTATCGAGTTGTAAGTAAATAAAAGTGTGATGGTCATCATTATTAGAGCATTGTCCCATGTGAAGAAATAAAAAAAAAGAGGCCAAAGATGCCCACCAAAAAATATTATAAAAAAAGAGAGGCCAAAGAGCCCAAACAAAAAAATGAGGGAAAAAGAGAGAAGGGACAATGCTACTATCTTTTTCCACACTTGTGCTTCAAAATAGCACCATGTTCTTCATGATAGAGAGTCTCTTGTTTTGTCACTTTGATATGCTAGTGGGAATTTTCATTATATAACTTGGCTTGTATATTCCAATGATGGGCTTCCTCAAATTGCCCTAGGTCTTTGTGAGCAAGCAAGTTGGGTGCACACCCACTAGTTTTTATTTTTGAGCTTTCATACACTTATAGCTCTAGTGCATCCGTTCCATGGCAATCCCTACTCATTCACATTGATATCTATTGATGGGCATCTCCATAGCCCATTGATACGCTGAGTCGATGTGACCATCTCCTCCTTTTTGCCTCACAACCTCCACCACACTATATTCCACCTATAGTGCTATATCCATGGCTCACGCTCATGTATTGCGTGAGAGTTGAAAAAGTTTGAGAAAGTAAGAGTGCAAAAACAATTACTTGGCCAATACCGAGGTTGTGCATGATTTAAATTCATTTTGTGGGGATGGTGGAGCATAGCCAGACTATATGATTTTGTAGGGATAACTTTCTTTGGCCTTGTTATTTCAAAAGTTCATGATTACTTTGCTATTATACTTGAAGTATTAAAATTTTCATGTCAATATTAAACTATTGTTTTGAATCTTACGGATCTGAACATTCATGCCACAATAAATAAGTTACATAGAACAAATATGTTAGGTAGCATTCCACATCAAAAATTCGGTCCTTATCACTTCCCTACTCGAGGACGAGCAGGAGTTAAGCTTGGGGATGCTTGATACGTCTCCAACGTATCTATCATTTTTGATTGTTCCATGCTATTATATTATCAACTTTGGATGTTTTATATGCATTAATATGCTATTTTATATTATTTTTGGGACTAACTTATTAACTCAGTGCCCAGTGCCAGTTTCTGTTTTTCCGTGTTTTTGATCTTTTTCAGATAGGAATATCAAACGGAGTCCAAACGTAATAAAACTTTCACCATGATTTTTTATGGAAAATATAAAAAATACCAGAAGGAAAAGATACCGGAGGGGAGGCCCGAGGAGGTCACGAGTCTGGGAGGCGCCCCCCCTAGGGCGTGCCTAGGGGGCTCGTGACTCCCTCGTGGCCCCTCTTGACTTGTTCTCGACGCCATCTGGTCTTATAAATACTGGAACCTCTAGAACTAAACCTAGGTCGAAAGTTCCGGCACCAAAAACCAATCGGGAGACCGTTCCGGCACCCGGCCGAAGGGGAATCCATCTCCGGTGGCCATCTTCATCAACACCATTGTCTCTCTGATGATGCGTGAGTAGTTAACCATAGACCTTCGGGTCCATAGCTAGTAGCTAGATGGCTTCTTCTCTCTCTTTGATCTTCAATACAAAGTTCTCCATGATCTTCATGGAGATTATCTGATGTAATTCTCTTTTGCGGTGTGTTTGTCGAGATCCAATGAATTGTGGATTTATGATCAGATTATCTATGAATATTATTTGAGTCTTCTCTGATTTCTTATATGCATGATTTCAAATCCTTGTAAGTCTCTTCGAGTTATGGGTTTCGTTCGGCCAACTTGATCTATAGTTCTTGCAATGGGAGAAGTGCTTGGTTTTGGGTTCATAACGTGCGGTGTCCTCACCTAGTGATAGAAGAGGTAGCGGGGCACGCATCGTGTTGTTGCCATCAAGGGTAAAAAGATGGGGTTTATATCATATTGCATGAATCTATCCCTCTACATCATGTCATCTTGCTTAAAGCGTTACTCCGTTTGTTATGAACTTAATACACTAGATGCATGTTGGATAGCGGTCGATGTGTGGAGTAATAGTAGTAGATGCAGAAAGTATCGGTCTACTTGTCTTGGACGTGATGCCTATATGTATGATCATTGCCTTAGATATCGTCCTGACTTTGCGCGATTCTATCAATTGCTCGACAGTAATTTGTTCACCCACCGTAATACTTGCTATCATGAGAGAAGCCTCTAGTGAACACTATGGCCCCCGGGTCTATTTTACACATTATATATTCAGATCCACATATAAAAATACCAAAAATACCTTGCTGCACTTTTATTTACTTATTTATATTTACCTATTATCACTATTAGATCTCACCTTGCAAGTAATCGTAAAGGGATTGACAAACCCTTTATCGTGTTGGGTGCAAGTTTGTTTGTTTTTGTGCAGGTTCCTTAGTGCCTCATCTTGATACTCCTACTAGATTGATAGCTTGGTTATCAAACTGAGGGAAATAGTTATCTCTACTTTGCTGCATCACCCTTTCCTCTTCAAGGGGAAAACCAACACAAGCTCAAGAAGTAGCAGCGGGGCCTACCAGCGACAATACCCCACAGCCGCTAGCCCCCGCAGCCGGCCTGAGAGGTTGCCGGCTGGGGTCCCCATGACCTTCAATTCATATTGTAATCTGGGGGGTTGGCCTATAAACCCCCCCCCCCTAGTTGATCTCTGAGTACTCTCCCCATCCACTGCACGCACACACGTAGAGAGGCAGAAGAGCGATCTAGCTCCTTCTTCCTCCTCGACCCATAAAGCTCAAGGAGCACCACCTCACCATGGTCTCAACTAGACTAAGCAGGACTAGGGGTGTTACCTCCCACGGAGGGCCCTGAACCTGGGTACATCGTGTGTCTACCACCGCTTGTGCCTAACCCCGCTCCTGAAGCCCGCCGGTGTCCTTCGGCCCCTCTCGATAAGCCTACCCACGACATCTGCCATGACGAAACCACGACAGTTGGCGCCCACCATGGGGCCGTCCGCGGATCTGGCCGGAGTCACGCTCCGGGCAGGGCCCTTCACCACCTCCCCTGGCCGCCTCGCATCCGGGCGGAACCGCGTGCTCGTGGGGCTTGCTCCGGTAGGTCTTGCGGGCGATGCGGTCGGCATCTCTGACGAGTGCCTTGGCCGTGACCTCGCGCTTGACGTCACCATGCTCGTTGCGCGGCTTAGCAAGCTGAGCCTTGCCGAAGAGACGGCGACCGACAAATACCCTAGCTGGGTGCTCGACTGCACCGACCCTCCCTCGTCCGTGGGCGCGCTCGTCACGGGCGAGGCCATCGGCTCCCGCACCCGCGTGGGAGTGATGGTCACCGCCTCCTCCACCACTTCGGGCCATGTGCGGGCGGCCGAGGCCGACGCGGCCGCTGCTCGCGCCGGTACCTCTGACCCACTTGTCGCCACCCTCTAGGGTCTAGGCACTCCTATTTCTACGACGGCGGACCTGGCCACCGCTAGAGCCGAGCTGGAGGCGGCCCGCCGCCTGCTGTTCGAAGACACCAGCGCCCTCATTGCCGAGCGGCGCCGGATGGAAGCCGCGCTGCAGGAATACAACTCCGCGTATGGTCTCACACCAGCTGGCCCCGAGCCCAGCCAGCGTGGGGCTATGCGGGAACATGGCCGCGTGGTCACAGAAATCCTTGGCGGCCGCTTCCTCGTCTACGACACCCTCGTGGCCAACCTGCGTGCCGCCAAGGTTGCCTACGAGGATTTGGCAACCTTGGAGGGCGAGGAGCGGGCCGCACGTGAGCGGCACATCAAGGACCTCATCGACACCGTCAACGCGCAACAGGTAGTCCTCACCCCCGATGGGGCCGTCTTCGAGTTTCCCCATCTCGAGGGCGAGGGCACTGGGGCTGCTGACCGCCGGTCGGCTCAGCACTCCAGCACCCCTCGTCCCTCCGATCGGAATGCCAGGGGGAGCAACGTCCAGCGTCCCCCGTCACGCGGAAACGAGCAGCCGACTGTGAACAGCCGATGCAGCAACAACCCAGCTGGCAGCAACCATCGTGACGAGGCACCGGCAGGCGGCAGCCGGCGTAGCCGCGGGCATACTCCGCCTCCGCGGTAGGAGCCGGCGCGGTCCATCCCGTTGTCCGTCTGTCCCGAGCTTGCAGCCCGACTCGGACAACGACGCCCGGCTCCGCCTCGACCGGCTGGCGCAATCGGCTCTCCACGAGGAGGAGGGCTCGATTGGCCCGGCCTGCTTCGGTCCGTGGATCCGCAACGAGCCTTTTCCACCCGGCTTCACACTTCCCCGCGACACCCCAAAGTACACTGGGGCTGCCAAGCCGGAGGACTGGCTGATCGACTACACCACCGCCATCGGCATCGCCAGGTGGAACAAGCGCATAGCCGTCCGCTATGCCCCCCTCATGCTGATCGGCTCTGCCCGCACCTGGCTGAACAGCCTGGCTGCCGGCAGCGTCAACACCTGGATGGACTTCGAGGAGGCTTTCGTCCGCAACTTCACCGGCACCTACAAATGGCCTGGCCGGCCCCGCGAGCTGGCCATGTGCGTCCAGGGGCCGGAAGAGCCCCTCCGCGACTACCTCATGCGCTAGACCAAGCTCCGCAATTCCTGCGAGGGAATGCACGAGGTACATTCCATCCAGTACTTCATCGATGGCTACCGCGATGACACCCCCCTCAAGCACAAGGTCTTGTGCTCCGAGCCAACCTCCCTGGCGGACCTGATGTCCAAAGCGGACAAATATGCCACAGCCGATTCCTCGATGAGGATGAAAGCTAAGGCACCAGCCAAGCCGGCTACGCCCCCCGCCGTGCCGCGGGCGGCGGTTGACAACCGGCAGTAGAAGAACGGCAAGCGCAAGAACGACCAGTCCGACTCCCGCTACGGGAGCCGGCAGGTCCCCTCCATCGAGGAGGAGCAGCCGGCTGGCCAGGCCTCCAGTCAGCACCAGCACACCGGCAAGGCTGCCTGGCAGCCCAAGCTGACTTTCGAGCAAATGCTTGACCTCCCTTGCAAAAACCACTCCGGTACCAAGCCGGCCACGCACACGCTCCGGCAGTGTAGCTTCTCATAGCGGTTGGCCCGAGGGGACGGCCTCCCGGCTCCCCCCGCGCAGCCAGCCCACGTTCCGGCACCAGCTCCGGCTCCGGCTCCGGCTCTCGGTCCGGCCCAGGCGGACCCGTCCCTGGCTCGGAACAATGGCCAGTTGCTCGACAGGTACCCCGAACATGACGGCTGCTACGTCATCTTCACAAGTGAAGAGACGGACAAGCACACCCAGCGCCGGCTCCACCGCAAGGTGAATGCCACCATGCCCGTGACTCCCCAGTTCATGCATTGGTCCGAGAAGCCGGTCACCTGGAGCCAGGCGGACCACCCGGCCGTGATGCCGGACCCTGGCAGCTACGCCCTTGTCCTCGATCCTACCATCGCCTCCAAGAGACGCTTGTGCCGCTTCTCGCGGGTGTTGATCGATGGAGGCAGCAGCATCAACATCCTCTACCTTGACACCCTGCTCAAGCTGGGGCTCAATGTGGAGGACCTGAAAGCAAGCCGGACTGTCTTCCACGACATCGTGCCGGGGAAGTCTTGCACCCCTGTCAGCAAGATCAAGCTCAACGTCCTCTTCGGCGACGCCAGCCAGTTCCGCCGCGAGCCGGTCTTGTTCGAGGTAGTGGATCTCGACAGTCCCTACCACGCATTGCTAGGCCGGCCGGCTCTTGTCAAGTTCATGGCGATCCCCCACTACGCCTACCTCAAGCTCAAGATGCCGGGTCCCAAGGGCATCATCACCATCACCGGCAAGTACCAGATGTCGATGGCGTGCGCGTGAGATGGCAGCCGGCCAGCCAACATCGAGTTCGATTCGCCTTGGGTTACCCTGTACACCGAGAAGGATGCGAGGGAGGCAAGGGAAGACGGCGTCGACCTCCTCGAGGAAGCCCGCGGGCTGGCCTTGAGCCGGACAGTCATCTACCAGCAAAAGCTCCAGCATTACCACAACAACCGGATCCGACTACTCTCCTTCCGCGAAGGAGACTTGGTGCTCAGGCGGATCCAGCAAACTACCGGCTAGCACAAGTTGTCCTCCCCATGGGAGGGCCCGTTCATCGTCAGCCGGGTGCTGCACAACAACGCGTACTATCTAATAGACACCCAGAAGGCATAGAAGCGCAAGAGAGACGCCTCCGGCGAGGAGATGGATCGCCCATGGAACGTGGCGCTCCTCCATCCGTTTTATTGCTGAAAACCAGTGTATGTATCATGTATCCTTCCCATTTTGCGCTTATGAATGCAACGGGGGCCCCAAGCCAGCACTTGGGGCACACCCCCTTTCGATTCCTCCAAAGTCTTCCTGTTATTTAAGGCACGTCGACCGGGTCCGGCTCCCAGGCCTGGGGGCTCGCACGACTCTCCCCCGAGGTGGACAAATAGTGTGAGAAAGCAACCCTTCGCCTCCCCTCCCTAACCAGCTATAGACCGGCTCCCGGCTGTCCGGCTTAAGGGGCCACGGGGTACGAAGGAACTTCTCACATGAAGGTCAGCCAACGCGCAGCAGTCGGACTGGCCCAGCCGAGCTATGTTACTCCTAATAACCGGCCTCTAAGAGCCCGCTAGTTTTCCCCAAGGGTGAAGCCCCGTCCCTGTCCCAGACTGGTTGCCGGCTGGCTGGCAGGCGGGGCGGATGCCGGAAGGAATCCCGACGCGCGAACACAAGTCAAAAGGCAAAAGGCGAAAGAAGAGCCGGCACACACATTGTTTTTTGAAACGGCATAAGTCATAACGATAAAAGGCCCACAGCCACAAGTTCATTACATATACACCCCCAGTGGGTGGAATTCCAGTCTAAAACAAAATGCAGGAAAGAAAAATCATAAGTAGTGGCAGCTTCGGGCCGGCCCTCCTCCGGTGCCGACGCCTCTGGAGCTGGCGGTGCCCACGCCTCTGGAGCCAGCGGTGCTCACGCTTCTGGAGACGGCGATGCTGGCGCCTCCGAGGCTGCTGAGGTAGAAGCCCCCGCCCCACGACTGAAGCTAGCTCAGACTTGGCATAGTTGTCCGTGTCGGACTCTCCATCGTCCGTCTCGGTGGCGCTCCCCTTCGGGTCGTCCAGGGCGAGCCCGTACCTGTCCTCCAGGATCACCACGCTGTCCGCCCCGCGCTCCGGGACGTACTCGTCCCATGCGGCGACGGACGCGAGGTCACTCACCCTCGCCAACAGCTCGTCGGTCACCGCCTCCAAATCCGCGTCGGCGCCGGCATGTTGGGCCGTGAGCAGACTCAAGTTCAGCTCGGGGTACCACGACCTGGCAACGCGAAGCGCCATGTCCGCGCCGCCGCGTGCCGTGGAAGCCCTCCAGGCGTTCACCCGCGCAACCCCAAACTCCATCCACCTCAATAGCCGGTTCATGGAGCCCAGATCCACCGCACTGGGCCAAAGGGTGCGAACCAGCACCTAGCCGGTCGCTTGGAGCTGCTTCAGGGCGCGGACTACCTCCGACAGACGTGCCTCGGCGGCGATCCCCACCTCGTCCAGGGTCCAGGGGCAAGTTGCCCAATGGCTTCTCCTTGCGCCCACCGGGCCTCACGGTCGGCCTCCACGGCCGCCTCCACGGCATCCCAAGGGCCGGGGAAAAGCACTAAGAAGAAGACGAGGGATGAGCAGGCAGACAAGCCACAAAACCCAAGAGGAAGGCGCGAAAAAGGGCAAGGCGACAGGAACTTACCGTGCAGCATCTAATCCACCTCATGCCCTTGCTCCTGTAGCTGCACCTCCCTGGCCAACCATTCCTGGTGCTGGCGCTCGTGCTCATCCCGGCCCGCCCGCGCGTCCTCGACCGCCTTGGCTAGTGCGGCGTCTTTGGCCTCTAGGCTCTCGCAGAGAATTTTCTCCCGCTCCTCCGCCTCCCGACGGAGGGCCGCCCCTTGGTCCTCCAACGCCTGGCGGTGGGCCGCCTCGCACCCCTCCCGCTCCGCCTTCACCTGGTCCGCCTTCCCGCGGAGCCGGTCGTGCTCCGTCGTCAAGAGTTCTCGCTCCTCGTAAATACGCACCACCTGGCGCCGGAGGCTGACCGTCTCGGAGTGGGTGGCTTCACGAGAAGAAGTCGCCGCTGTCAGAAACCAAGCAAAGAAAGGATTCAGCCCGCCTTCGGGGCAGCCGGCCTGATTCCCGGGGGCTACACCCAGTGGTTGCGCTTGCGCGCCCACACTAAAAGATGGCAAGAGCGCATACCTCGGAAATCAGCGAACATGACGGCAAGCCAGTTCTCGGCTCCTCGGTACAACCCTAGCAGGGTGTTGTATGCGGCCACCTGGCGGTCATGCGCCGCCTGGAAAACAACAGAAACAACAACAGCAGCTTTAGGCTCGACCCGTCGGCGCCCCAGCCGGCTCAGGCCTCGGGGGCTACACCTAGTGGGTGCGCCGGCGCGCCCCCACTAGAAAGGACAGAAAACACCAAGTCAAGAGAAGAAGGAAAGAAGAGAACTTACCGCGACCGCCTACTCCATGTTCACCAGCCGGTCGTGGGCGTCCCGAGCGTCTTGCGACGTCTGGGCACGGCATGCGGCGAACGCCTCCACCGCGGCAGCCACCACCGCCCCAAGGGCGCTCGACGCTTCGCCAGGGGCCGAGCTCCAGGCCACCGCCTAGGTCTGCTCCGGCCGGCCCCTGTCCGTGGGTCCTCCCTTGTCGGAGACCATGATGGGACCGGTCCCTCCTGTCGCCGTCGCGCTGGGGGCCATCGTCGATGCGCCTGCGGCGGCCGTTTCCCCGGCCATCCCGGCCCCCACCTCCGGCGCTCCGCCTCCGGCGGCTCCTGGCCGACTCGCCTCTGGTGCCGGCGCCTCTGGTGTCGGTGCCCCTAGATCCAACGCTTCCAATGCCGGCACTTCTGAGGGCGGCTCCTCCACCCCCGGCGGCACGTCGTCCGTCCCCGGCGGCACGTCATCCGCCCCTGGCTGGGTGGCGTCGCGGTCCATCTCCGCCACGTCCTCCGTGGCCTTCGCGCCCGCCTCCTCCCATCGTTCGGGACCGTGGTGGTCCTTCGACCTCCTCTCCCGGCCACGGGGGAATGGCTCCCACGCTCCGCAAGCGGCCTCTCCGCTGGTTCCTCCCTGCTTCGCCGCCACCTCTTCCCATGGGCGGAGCTCCTCGACGCGCCGCTCCTGCTCGGCCGCCTCGAGGTCGCGCCACGCCTGGCGCTCCCTCTCCTTGGCGGCTGTCAACGGCGCCATCTTCTCCGTCCCGCCACCTGAGGTCCTCCCCAGGGCACGCGCCCCCTGGTAACGACGGAATAAGGGATCGGGGGGAAGATGGAACGGACCAAGGTGGAGGAGGGGATGGACTTACACGGCGACGGCGGGGACCGCCCTCCTCGTGGGTCCCATCTGGGCGACCCTTTGCTTCTTGCCCCCGCCTCCGCGGCTGCCGCCCGGCTGCACGGTCGCCGCGTGCTTGGGCGCCGGCTTGGTGGCAGCCGGCCGTTTTCCCTTGTCGTCCGCGTCCGGGGCCCCCGGATGGAGCCGCCGCCGAGTCGAGGTTGGCGCTTCCGTGGCGCCGTGACCTCGTCCTCCGAAGTTTCGGGCTCCTCCGGAGCCTTTGCAAGACGCAACGCCTCCGCCTCAGCGTCATCATCGGTCCAGTCCCGTATGTGCGTCTGGGGAGGAGACTCACCCGTCGATTAGGCCTCTTTGGCCCCTTCCGTATCTGTCTCCGCGTCACCGGCTCCAGACGCGCCGGCTCGCTCAGTGTTGGACGGCTCCATGTCATCGGCATCCTCGACCTCCTCGGGGTCCAACTCCGCCGTGTCGGGGTCCGGCTCCCCGTATTTCAGTAGCAGCGGAAAAATCTGCGGGCGGGCCGGGCGGCGCGCCGTCAGGCCATAGGGGGGAGGGGCACCATTTCTAAAAAAATGGAGGTAAGGAGGCGGCTAGACACTTACCCGCGGTACCGGACGGCTCCGGCTGTACAGGGTTTTCCCCCATTGCCACTCGCCCTCCTCCATCTTTGCCGTCGAGATGGCGTTCACCCTCCTCGCCACGTGGGCCGGCTTCAGCTCCTTGGTGGAGAGCCGGCAGGGGTCATGGCGTCCTCCCATCTGGCAGATGAGGTGCGGCCGGCGCTACAACTGCTACACCCGGCGCGCCACCATCGTGGCCAGCAGATCGGTGGCCTTTAGCCCCTCCGTCCTGGTCAACACGAGCAGGCGCTCGCAGAGCGGGTCTGCCGTCTCGGGCGCCTGAGGCGGAACCGCCGGCCAGTTCAGCATCGCAATCGGTGGGTGGTTGGCGAAGTCGGGGAGGTTGATGCGATCCTCCTCCAGCTTTGAGTTCTTCACATAGAAGAACCCCCGCTGCCAACGCTTCACCGACTCATGCAGTGGGAGTTTCGGGAAGCCGGTCCCCTTGCGGATGTGGATCATGGCTCGTCCGCAGGCGGTCATCACCTTCTGCTTCGTCGCCGGATCTATCGTCGTCTGTTGCTTGAGGAAGAAGAGCCGACACCAGAGGTCAAGCCTTGGCTCAACCCCCAAGAACCCCTCGCAGAGGGTGACGAACGCCGCCAGCTGCAAGACGGCATTGGGGGGGAGGTGGTGCGGCTGCAGACCGAACCGCGTCAGGAAACGGCGGAAGAAGGCGCTCGCTGGCAGCCCAAGCCCATGGAGGAAGTGGTCGGCGAAGACAACCACCTCGCCCTCCCACGGTGCCAGGGAGTTCTCCAGCCCAGCCGGGCGTGCCTCCAAGTGCGCCTCTGCCGGGAGCTTGCGGCGGTGGCGAAGGTGCTCGATGAAGGATTCGTCCACGTCGCTGCCGTCCCAAGCGCCTTTGCTCGCCATGTTCGCCGAGGGGGCGCACAGTCGCGACGACGGGCGCAGGTACTCGATGGCGGCCCGGGCCTTCTACGGCAGCGGACGGCGGCGCGGCCTGCCCGCGTGCTCTGACCTCCTGCTCTCTCTCGCGCGCGGCGGGGGGAGGAGGGCGACAAAGAAGATGATGCGACGGGGGCGGGGGGAGCAAATGTGTGGTTCTGCTCCCCTCCTCTCGCTATTTAAACCCTTCACGGTGGATCGTGGGGGCCGGATTCATTGCGCACGACCCCCGCAATTCCTGCGGCATGCGAGGCGGACGTTATGGCGCTCAGGAACGCCAACCGTTGGCCCACGCCATAAGAGATCCCTGCGCGCGGGCCGAGGCTGCGGTCGTGGAGGTCCTCGCCCCGCAGCCCGGTCTTTTCCGCCGTGTGGCCTATCAGGCCACGGCCCACTACATCTTCCACGTGGCGCGTCTTCTCCGCCTAGTGGGGAAAACGAGGCGGCGCGCGAAGCCTCGGCCGGCTGTGGAGCTGGCCGTCGCTTGCCTGCGTCATTCGACTCTCAAGGCACCACGCGGCGCAAGGACAAATCTTCAAGCCGGCGAGGTCCGCCACGGTTCATCGGCGGGCCTCCCCTGCTTCGGGGACTACTGACGGGGGGATGACCCCGGGGTAGCCTCAAATGCCCCATTGCTCCAGCTTTCTAACGCAACCAAAGGGCGGGCCGCCTCCCCCTGTGGTCCGGCTACGCCCTGCCGGTAGCGGCCCTCCGGCTAGGGCCCGCCAGCTACAACGTGCTAGACGGCTAGGGGCTTTGCCGCATGGCCCCCTAGCTGGCAGCGCATTGGATACCGTCGTCGGACCATGCGTGGCGACAGTGGCCCCCATCCCATCGGGGGTCAGCGCCCGTGAGGCCACAGTGGAGGCGTCAGGGCCTCTGACCCTGGCAGACGGTGACCGGGCTTCCAACAGTGCCGACACGCCCCAACCACTCCATACCTGCCCCGGCATCGCTACAGGGCAGCCAGCCGCACTGCTGACCTTGGCCGGTCGCCGCAAGATGACGCCATAAGGGGCGGCCCGTGCCGCAACATGACCGGCGTCGGGACCCACCGTGCGGGCCCCGCCAGCTCCTGATGGGACCCTTCAGCCGGCAGGGCCTACCAGCGACAAGACCCCACAACCGATGGCCCCAGCAGCCGGCCTGAGAGGCTGCCGGCTGGGGTCCCCATGACCTTCAATTCGTATTTTAATCCGGGGGGTTGGCCTATAAACCCCCCCCATGCAAGGGGTCGGTTGATCTCTGAGTACTCTCCCCATCCACTCCACGCACACATGTAGAGAGGCAGAAGAGCGATCTAGCTCCTTCTTCCTCCTCGACCCATACAGCTCAAGGAGCACCATTGTAACCTCACCATTGTCTCAACTAGACTAAGCAGGACTAGGGGTGTTACCTCCCATGAAGGGCCCTGAACCTGGGTACATCATGTGTCTACCACCGCTTGTGCCTAACCCCGCTCCCGGAGCCCGCTGGCGTCCTTCGGCCCCTCTCGATAAGCCTACCCATGGCATCTGCCGTGACAAAACCACGACAATCCCGTGGCTAACTCCTTACTCACATTGATCTCATTATGATGATGTCTTACCAAGTGGTCCCAGAGATACCTCTCCGTCACACAGAGTGACAAATCCCAGTCTCTATTCATGCCAACCCAACAGACACTTTCGGAGATACCTGTAGTGCACCTTTATAGCCACCCAGTTACGTTGTGACGTTTGGCACACCCAAAGTATTCCTACGGTATCCGGGAGTTGCACAATCTCATGGTCTAAGGAAACGATACTTGACATTGAAAATCTTTAGCAGACGAACTACACGATCTTGTGCGATGCTTAGGATTGGGTCTTGTCCATCACATAATTCTCCTAATGATGTGATCCCGTTATCAACGACATCCACTGTCCATGGTCATGAAACCGTGACAATCTATTGATCAACGAGCTAGCCAACTAGAGGCTCACTAGGGACATATTGTGGTCTATGTATTCACACATGCATTACGGTTTCTGGTTAATACAATTATAGCATGAACAATAGACAATTATCATGAACAAGGAAATACAATAATAACCATTTTATTATTGCCTCTAGGGCATATTTCTAATAGTCTCCCACTTGCACTAGAGTCAATAATGTAGTTACATTGTGATGAATCGAACACCCATAGCATTTTGGTGTTGATCATGTTTCGATCGTGAGAGATGTTTAGTCAAAGGATCTGCGACATTTAGATTTGTATGCACTTTACAAATATCTATATCTCCCTCATGAATGTAATCACGGATGGACTTGAAGCGACCCTTGATGTGTCTTGTCTTCTTGTGAAACCTGGGCTCCTTTGCAAGGGTAATAGCTCCAGTGTTGTCATAGAATAGAGTCATTGGGTCCGACGCATTGGGAATCACTCCTAGGTCGGTGATGAACTCCTTCATCCAGACTCCTTCCTTTGCTGCTTCCGAAGCAGCTATGTACTCCGCTTCACATGTAGATGCCGCCATGACGCTTTGCTTGCTGCTGCACCAGCTGACTACCCCTCCGTTCAAAACATACACGTATCCGGTTTGTGACTTGGAGTCATCCAGATCTGTTTCGAAGCTAACCCTTTACAACGAGCTCTTCGGCACCCCCATACACGAGAAACATGTCCTTTGTCCTTTTCGGGTACTTCAGGATATTCTTGACCGCTGTCCAGTGTTCCGCTCCGGGATCACTTTGGTACCTCCCTACCAAACTTATGGCAAGGTTCACATCAGGTCTGATACACAACATGGCATACATAATAGAGCCTATGACTGAAGCATAGGGGATGACACTCATCTCTTCTCTATCTTTTGTCGTGGTCGGGCATTGAGTCGTACTCAATCACACACCTTGTAACACAGGCAAGAACCCCTTCTTGGACTGATCCATATTGAACTTCTTCAATATCTTTTCATGGTATGTGCTTTGTGAAAGACCTATGAGGCATCTCGATCTATCTCTATAGATCTTAATACCTAATATGTAAGCAGCTTCTCCAAGGTCCTTCATTGAAAAACACTTATTCAAGTAGGCTTTTACACTTTCCAAGAGTTCTATATCATTTCCCATTATCAATATGTCATCCACATATATTACGAGAAATGCTACAGAGCTCCCACTCACTTTCTTGTAAATACAGGGTTCTCCATAATCCTGTACAAACCCAAACGCTTTAATCACCTCATTAAAGCGAATGTTCCAACTCCGAGATGCTTGCACCAGCCCATAGATGGAGCGTTGGAGCTAGCATACTTTGTTAGCATCTTTTGGATCGACAAAACCTTCCGGCTGCATCATATACAGTTCTTCCTTGAGGAAGCCATTAAGGAATGCCATTTTACCGTCCATTTGCTAGATCTCATAATCATAAAATGCGGCAATTGCTAACATGACTCAGACAGACTTCGACATCGCTACGGGTGAGAAAGTATCATCCTAGTCAACTCCTTGAACTTGTCGATAACCCTTAGCGACAAGCCGAGCCTTATAGACGGTCACATTACCATCCGCGTCAGTCTTCTTCTTAAAGATCCATTTATTTTCAATGGCTCGCTTATCATCAGGCAAGTCCACCAAAGTGCATATTTTGTTCTCATACATGGATCCTATCTCGGATTTCATGGCCTCAAGCCATTTGTTGGAATCCGGGCCCGCCACCGCTTCTTCATAGTTCGAAGGTTCACTGTTGTCCAACAACATGATCTCTAGGATAGCGTTGTCGTACCACTCTGGTGCGGAACGTGTCCTAGTGGACCTTCGACGTTCAATAGTAACTTGAGAGAAACTCTCCGGTCCAGGATAGCGTTTCATGATCATCATCATTAATTTCCTCTCTAGCCGGTGTAGGCTCCACAGAAATAGCTTCCTGTGCTGTGCTACTCTCCGGTTCGAGTGGAGGTACAATTACCTCATCAAGTTCTATTTTCCTCCCACTTACTTCTTTCGAGAGAAACTCTTTCTCGAGAAAGGATCCATTCTTTGCAACAAAGACTTTGCCTTCGGATCTGAGGTAGAAGGTATACCCAATAGTCTCTTTGGGATATCCTATGAAGACGCACTTTTCCGCTTTGGGTTCGAGCTCCTCAGGTTGAAGTTTCTTCACATAACCATCGCATCCCCAAACTTTTAGAAACGACATCTTAGGTTTGTTTCCAAACCATAATTCAAACGGTGTCGTCTCAACGGATTTTGATGGTGCCCTATTTAAAGCGAATGCGGCAGTCTCTAATGCATATCCCCAAAATGATAGTGGTAAGTCGGTAAGAGACATCATAGATCGCATCATATTTAATAGAGTGTGATTACGACGTTCAGACACACCATTTCACTGAGGTGTGCCAGGCGGCGTGAGTTGTGAAACAATTCCACATTTCCTTAGGTGTGTGCCAAACTGGTGACTTAAATATTCTCCACCACGATCAGATCGCAGGCACTTTATTTTCCTGTCACGTTGATTCTCTACCTCACTATAAAATTCCTTGATCATTTTAAAGGTTTCAGACTTATGTTTCATTAAGTAGAACTACCCATATCTGCTCAAGTCATCAGTGAGGGTGGGAACATAACGGTAGCCACCACGAGCCTCGACGCTCATTGGACCGCATACATCGGTATGTTTTATCTCCAACAAGTCAGTTGCTCGCTCCATCGTTCCGAAGAACGGAGTCTTGGTCATCTTGCTCATGAGGCATGGTTCACACATGTCAAATGATTCAAAATCAAGAGACTCCAAAAGTCCATCAGCATGGAGCTTCTTCATGCATTTGACACCAATATGACCAAGGCGGCAGTGCCACATGTAAGTGGGACTATCGTTATCAACCTTACACTTTTTGGTACGAGCGGGGCATGACCATAAAACATTTCTCTCATGTAAATAGAACAACCATTATTCTCAGATTTAAATGAGTAGCCATCTCGCATCAAGTGAGATCCAGATACAATGTTCATGCTCAAAGCTGGTACTAAATAACAATTATTAAGGTTTAAAACTAATCCTGAAGGTAGATGTAGAGCTAGTGTGCCGACGGCGATCACATCGACCTTGGAACAATTCCCGATGCGCATCGTCACCTCGTCCTTCGCCAGCCTCCGCTTATTCCGTAGCTCCTGCTTGGAGTTACAAATGTGAGCAACTACACCGGTATCAAATACCCAGGAGCTACTATGAGCGCTGGTTAATAACAAGTATATCACATATACCTTTAACGTTGCTGGCCTTCTTATCCACTATGTACTTGGGGCAGTTTCGCTTCCAGTGACCGGTACCCTTGCAATAAAAGCACTCACTCTTAGGCTTGGGTCCATTCTTGTTCTTCTTCCCGGCAACTTGCTTACCGGGCGCGGCAATAGCTTTGTCGTCCATCTTGAAGTTCTACTTACCCTTGCCTTTCTTGAAACTAGTGGTCTTATTCACCATCAACACTTGATGCTCCTTTTTGATCTCGACCTCCGCTGATTTCAGCATCGAGTACAACTCAGGAATTGACTTCTCCATGCCTTGCATGTTGTAGTTCATCACAAAGCTCTTGTAGCTAGGTGGAAGCGACTGGTGGATTTTGTCAATGACCGAGTCATCCAGGAGATTAACTACCAGCTGAGTCAAGCGGTTGTGCAACCCAGACATCTTGTGTATGTGCTTATTGAAGAAACTATTCTCCTCCATCTTACAGCTAAAGAACTTGTCGGAGACGTCATATCTCTCGACCCGGGCATGAGCTTGGAAAACAAGTTTTAGCTCTTGGAACATCTCATATGCTCCATGTTGGTGAAAACGCTTTTGGATCCCCGATTCTAAACTGTAAAGTATGCCACACTGAACAAGGGAGTAATTATCACAGCGCGACTGCCAAGCGTTCGTAACGTCTTGGTCCGCTGGGAAAATGGGTGGGTCACCTAGCGGTGCATCAAGGATATACAATCTCTTGGAAGCTATGAGGATGATCCTCAAGCTATGGACCCAGTCCGCATAGTTGCTTCCATCATCTTTTAGCTTGGTTTTCTCTAGGAACGCGTTGAAGTTGAGGGTGACATTCGCGTTGGCCATTGGATCTACAATATAGATTGTAAAGACAATTTTAGACTAAGTTCATGATAATTAAGTTCACATAATCAAATTATTTAATGAACTCCCACTCAGATAGACATCTCTCTAATCATCCAGGTGATACATGATCCATGTCAACTAGCCCGTGTCCGATCATCACGTGAGACGGACTAGTCATCCATGGTGAACATCTTCATGTTGATCGCATCTTCTATACGACTCATGTTTGACCTTTCGATCTTCCTTGTTTTGAGGCCATGTCTGTACATGCTAGGCTCGTCAAGTCAACCTAAGTGTTTCGCTTGTCTAAATCTAGCTTACACCCGTTGTATGCGAACGTTAGAACCTATCACACCCGATCATCACGTGGTGCTTCGGAACAACGATCCTTAGCAACGGTGCACAGTTAGGGTGAACACCTTTCTTGAAATTTTATTGAGAGATCATCTTATTTACTACCGTTGTTCTAAGCAAATAAGATGTAAACATGATAAACATCACATGCAATCAATATAGTGACATGATATGGCCAATATCATCTTGATCCTTTGATCTCCATCTTCGGGGCACCATGATCATCACTGTCACCGGCACGACACCATGATCTCCATAATCATGATCTCCATCATCGTGTCTTCATGAAGTTGTCTCGCCAACTATTAATTCTACTACTATGGCTAACGTTTAGCAATAAAGTAAAGTAATTACATGGCATTTATGATTGACACGCAGGTCATACAATAAAATATGACAACTCCTATGGCTCCTGCCGGTTGTCATACTCATCGCCATGCAAGTCGTGAATCCTATTACAAGAACATGATCAATCTCATACATCACAATGCATCACATCACATCCTTTTGGCCGTATCACATCACAAGGCATATCCTGCAACAACAAGTTAGACGTCCTCTAATTTGTAGTTGCAAGTTTTTACGTGGCTGCTATAGGTTTCTAGCAAGAACGTTTCTTACCTATGCCAAAACCACAACGTGATGTGCCAATTGCTATTTACCCTTCATAAGAACCCTTTTCATCGAATCCAATCCGACTAAGGTGGTAGAGACAGACACCTGCTAGCCACCTTATGCAACAAGTGCATGTCAGGCGATGGAACCGGTCTCACGTAAGCGTACATGTAAAGTTGGTCCGGGCCTCTTCATCCCACAATACCGGAGAATCAAGATATGACTAGTAGTGGTAAGCAAATTAACAAGATCGACGCCCACAACAAGTTTGTGTTCTACTCGTGCATAGATTCTACGCATAGACCTAGCTCATGATGCCACTGTTGGGAGACGTAGTAGTAAATCAAAAAAAATTCTACGTGTCACCAAGATCTATCTATGGAGAAACTAGAAACGAGTGGGGAGAGATTGCATCTTCATATCTTTGAAGATCGCTGAGCGGAAGCGTTAAAAGAACGCGGTTGGTGGAGTCATAT
This sequence comes from Hordeum marinum, assembly GCA_022496015.1. NCBI lineage: Eukaryota > Viridiplantae > Streptophyta > Magnoliopsida > Poales > Poaceae > Hordeum > Hordeum marinum. Next base: position 486,792,480 of record CM039675.1, read on the forward strand.
CTTTGAACAACGGCGCCTCCGCGTTCAACACACGTGCAGCCCGGTGATGTCTCCTACGCCTTGATCCATCAAGGAGGAAGGAGAGGTTGGGGAAGATCTCCGGCAACACGACGGCGTGGTGATGGTGGAGCAGCGTGGTCTCCGGCAGGGCTTCGCCAAGCGCTACGGAGAACAAGGAGAGGGAGGAGTAGGCACCCCATCCTCAGCATTGGGCAGCCCCAAAACTTCACATATATATAGGGGAGAGGGAGGAGGAGGAACCCCATCTAGAATTCCCACCCTATAGGGTGCGGCATCCCTAGATGGGGCTTGGCCGGCAGCCAGAGAGGTGAGAGGGGGAGGGCGCAGCCCTAGTGGGCCTTAGGCCCATCTAGGTCTAGGGTTTCCCCTCCCTCCTCCTTTCCTATGCCTTGGTCCTGGTGGGAGGGGCGCACCAGCCCACCTAGGGGCTGGTTCCCTCCACCTTCGGCCCATACAGCCCTCTGGGGCTGGTGGCCCCACTTGGTGGACCTCCGGAACCCTTCCGGTGGTCCCGGTACGATATCGGTAATTCCCGAAACACTTCCGGTAGCCAAATCCTCACTTCCTATATATCAATCTTTGTCTCCGGACCATTCCGGAAATCCTCGTGATGTCCGGGATCTCATCAGGGACTCCGAACAACCTTCGGTAACCACGTACACTATTTCCCTATAACCCTAGCGTCATCGAACCTTAAGTGTGTAGACCCTACGGGTCCGGGAGACACGTAGACATGACCAAGACACCTCTCCGGTCAATAACCAATAACAGGATTTGGATGCCCATGTTGTCTCCCACATGCTCCACTATGATCTCATCGGATGAACCACGATATCGGGTATTCAAGCAATCCCGTATTCAATTCCCTTTGTCTATCAGTATGATACTTGCCCGAGATTCGATCGTCGGTATCTCTATACCTTGTTCAATCTCGTTACCAGCAAGTCTGTTTACTCGTTGCGTAATACATCATCCCGTGGCTAACTCCTTAGTCACATTGAGCTCATTATGATGATGTCTTACCGAGTGGGCCGAGAGATACCTCTCCGTCACATGGAGTGACAAATCCCAGTCTCGATTCGTGCCAACCCAAAGTATTCCTACGGTATCCGGGAGTTGCACAATCTCATGGTCTAAGGAAACGATACTTGACATTGAAAAGATTTAGCATACGAACTACACGATCTTGTGCTATGCTTAGGATTGGGTCTTATCCATCACATCATTCTCCTAATGATGTGATCCCGTTATCAACGACATCCAATTTCCATGGTCATGAAACCATGACCATCTATTGATCAACGAGCTAGCCAACTAGAGGCTCACTAGGGACATATTGTGGTCTATGTATTCACACTTGCATTACGGTTTCTGGTTAATACAATTATAGCATGAACAATAGACAATTATGATGAACAAGGAAATACAATAATAACCATTTTATTATTGCCTCTAGGGCATATTTCCAACATGTGGACACCGACAACTGAAATGAAATGTGTGAATATGAATGTAATGTCGGTGGTAATACGTACTCCCCTAAGCTTAGGCTTTTGGCCTAGCTTGGTAGTCAACATCCGTGGCCTGGGTAATGGCCTGAGTGATAGCCTACTGAGGGACTTGGTGCAACCACCTCAGTCCTCCTGGCAGCTTCAACCTCTACATTGTACGCGCGTGCCTCACTCTCATAGACGAAGTATCTTCCCTTGCTGTTAAAATCAAAGAGAGTAGGAGCAGGCAATACAATAGGCACAACGGGACCATTATCAAACCTCAAGCTGTAGGTATAGTTATTAACTATGCCGATAAGAAATCTATGGTGTTTCATGGCATTAAAGTCTAAGTACTGGTTAGGTAAGATAGGATCGTTAGGCCAAGGGGACAGTACTCCCAACCTCGTAGCGAGGCGAGAGGCATAAATCCCTCCATAGAAATTACCATTAGAAGCATTGAGAGTCAATCTCCGTGCAATAATTGCTCCTAAGTTGTGGTCTTTAATTCTACTTAAAGCAGTGTATATAGGACTCAAATCATGAGCACAAAGCGTGCTACAATCCTGCTTGCCTACAATGCATTTTCCATTAAAAAGTGCAAGGTATTGAATAGACGGAAAATGGATATTTTTTTATCCTACCTTGTGTCACTTCTCTAATTTCACCACGACAAAGGTTCCTAAATAATGATTCAAACTCAGGTTTAGGTTGGTTCGTCTAGCAAACCCCAATATGGAATTTTACACGCGTCATAAAATACGTCTAAAGGCATGGTAAAAGCATTATCATACAGACTAAATCAAACTCTTGACTCACGAGGAAAATATTCGAATTTCTTAGTAAATGTCTCTGTGAGAGTGAGGTGTTGAGTGCACTTATCTTCGATGAAGGGAACCAGATCGGCGTTGCGAGCATACTGTTCACATTCTTCCTTAATACCTGCACTTTCCATGAAAGTGTTACAGAGCCAAAGGCATGATTTAGTTTGAGCGTCCCGTATCGAGCTTGCACTTGGATCAACATAAGATTGTCGTATAGAGCTTTCACTCGATGATGCTCCTGAGGATATCCTCCTCGAAGAACTCCTAAAGAATTGCATTTTATTTGCGAACAATTTCTGAAAAAAATTGTGACACGAAACTTTGTTAACAAAACTAAATAAGATTGATAGCAACGACTCCTATGGATGCATCGAGGCCATATCAAGCATTCAAACTACTTAGAACTCTAAGAATTCAACATGCAAGCTCATCTGCAGCAGCACCAAGAGTAGCTAATTATTCTAAAAATAAACCACTAAATCAAGAACTAATTGGAGGAATGGGGGAGTTACATACTCAGAAGCAATCCCCTAAAATAGTTTCGAAAATGGAGCTTTGAGCAAAGAGATCGAAATCCACGGGTTCTTGAGCAGGAACACGAGGGAGGGAGCAATGGTGATTTATTTCAGGAGCGGTAGGAGACGACATGGGCTACAGAGATAAGTGAGGGGACCCACCAGGGGGCCAACCTCTACTAGGTCGTGCCAGGGGGCCTGGCGCACCCTGGTGGAGCGTGGCCACCTGGTGCATCCCCCTCTAGTGTTATTTGTCCCAGAAATTCATAACAAATTAGAAATAATCCATGTTAAATTTCCATGGAATTCTGAGAACTTTTATTTTTGGGTCATTTTTTATTGCACGGGAAAAACAGAAAACTGGAAAAGCATGGCATTTTATTTTATTTAACTAGGAAAGACAAAAATAAAAGGTGGATACAAAGAGTTGTGCCTACTAAATTCATCAACTTCATACCTCTTGAAAATGATTCATTAATAAGGTTGATCAAGTCTTATTAACAACTACTTCCAATTAGCATGAAACGAAAGAACTTTCATAAAATACTAGGTTTACCTCAACGGGGATAGGCATGTCCCCAACCATAATAATATCATATTTATTTTTGACAGTAGGTAGAGGTAATTGGAAGCTTCCAATAATGAATGTAGAAGAATTTTCAATAACATTTACACCATTCTATTGGAATTGTTTCTTCTGAAAGTGCACCGTATGCTCGTTAACATTGATATGAAAAGGGTCTACCAAGTATAATCAACATGTTGTCGTCCTCGAGTATCTCAAGGATAACGAAGTCTGTTAAGGTAGTAAGATTTGCAGCAACAACGGGCACATCCTCACAGATACAATAGGTATGGCAGTTGATTTTTCAGCCATTTGGAATGGTATTTCAGTAGGTGTGAGTTTATTCAAATCAAGTCTTTTATATAAAGAGAAAGGCATAACACTAACACCAGCTCCTAAATCACACAAAGCGGTTTCGACATAATTTCTTCAATTGGAGCAAGGTATAGTTGGTATCCCAGGATCTCCAAGTTTCTTAGGTACTCCATCCTTAAAAAAATAATTAGCAAGCATGGTGGAGATTTCAACTTTAGGTATCTTTCTTTTATTAGTGATGATGACTTTCATGTACTTGGCATAGGGTGGCATGTTTAAGATATCCGTTAAACGGGTACGCAAAAAGACTGGCCTAATCATTTCAGGAAAGCATTCAAATTCTTCATCATCCTTTTTCTTAGATGGTTTAGGTCGAAAAGGCATGGGTTTCTGAACCCATGGTTCTCTTTCTTTACCATGTTTTGTAGCCACAAAGTCTTCTTTATCATATCATTTAGTTTTAGGTTATGGGTTATCCAGATCAATAACAGGTTCTATTTGTACACCATTATCTGGTTCTTTATCATTACTACATTGAGTATCCTCATGAACATCACTATCATTATCATTATCATTATCAGTAGGTGGATGTTCATTACCAGATTGAGTTTTAGCATTAGAAAAAGAGACATCATTATTATCAGGAGGTTTTTCTATCTTAGGTTCACTAGAAGCATGCAAAGTCCTATCATTTTTCTTTTTCTTTTTCTTCTTAGAAGGACTAGGTGTATCAGCATTAATTCCTTGAGATTCTTGTTCAGTTATTTTTGGATGACCTTCTGTATAAAGAGGTTTTTGCGTCATTCTGCCTCCTCTAGTCACTACTCTAATAGCATGATCATTCATATTATTATTTATTTCATCAAGCAAATCTCTTTGAGATTTAGCAACTTGTTCTAACTGAGTTTGAACCATAGAGGCATGTTTTCCTACAGTTCTAATATCATTACTGATTCTAAATAACAAGTCACTCAAGCGAGCAATCATATTAGAATTATATTTCAAGTGTTTCAGAACATTTGCATTGAAGTGCTCTTGTTTCATAATATAGTTATCAAACTCATATAAGCATTGACTAGGATGTTTATTGTAAGGGATATCACCTTCATCAAATTATAATAAAGAATTTACCTCTACCACCTGTGGAGGTGGTGGTGTGTTGAGTCCATGTATTTCTTCAATAAGTGGTAAATTATTAACATCCTCAGCTTTAATACCTTTTCCTTCATACATTTATTTGCCTCTTACATATCTTCAGGACTCTGAAATAAGATACCCCTCTTCTTTGGAGTGGGTTCAATTGGTGGTTCAGGGAGAGTCCAATCATCGTAGTTCTTCAATATATTATTCAATAGTTCTTCAGCTTGTTCAACAGTTCATTCCCTGAAAACACAACAACACAACTATCTAGGAGGTCCCTAGAAGCATAAGTTAGTCCATTATAGAAGATATCAAGTATTTCATATTTCTTAAGAGGATGATCAGGCAAAGCATTAAGCAATTGGAGAAGCCTCCCCCAAGCTTGTGGGAGACTTTCTTCTTTAATTTTCACAAAGTTAAATATTTCCTGTAAGGCAGCTTGTTTCTTATGAGCAGGAATTTTTTTTCCAGAGAAGTAGTAAATCATATCCTGAGGACTACGCAAGCAACCATGAGTAAGAGTATTGTACCATATATTAGCATCACCCATTAATGAGAACGGAAATAATTTGAGAATATAATAGTAGCGAATCTTCTCATCATGAGCAAATAGGTTGGCTATATCAGTCAGCTTAGTATGGTGTGCGGCCATAGTTTCAGTTTCATAGCCATGAAAAAGGATCGGATTCAATCAAAGTAATTAACTTTGGGTCGATAGAGAATTCATAATCCTTATCGGTATCAAAGATAGGTAAAGTAGCAAACTTAGGATGAAATTTCATCTTAGCATTCAAAGTCTTTTCCTTATACTTGCATAATAATTTCTTAACATCATTTCCATCCTTACAAGCAAGAATATCTCTAGCTATTTCTCCGTCCAAAGCATAACCTTCAGGTATCTTAGACATTTCAAATCTAGGAGAGCTAGGCCTATTAGGTGTTTCGTAATCATCAGTTTTTAAGTTCTCATCAGTTTCAGCAGATTCATCAATTTCAATAATTTCATTTCCTGGTGTCCATAGCTTTGCAACGGTATAGCGCAAGCCGCATTTGAACACTTTTTAGCGAAAGTTTAACCTAGCACTTGGGGAAAGTTCAAGTGTTGCTGCTATTAGACACGCTAAAATAAGCCTGAGCGTACTATAAGTAATCCTATACTCCGCCCGCGTACTCAAAACATCGACCGAACCATGCGCTAATTATCCCAAACCACCCCACCACACACGGTGGTTCTCGGGTCATTAGTTCATCGTAACTAGCCATCGTAATGTGGTAATGGTACCACGCTTGAGTGAAGCAAAAAAACATCTGTAGTAATTAGTGATGGAAAAATGATATCCCAGTAATACACTTTTACGAGACAGGAACCGAATTAGTTACGTTACTATATTTTACGTGGCTTATTACTATGTGTAGTTAAAAACACACATATAATAAATGTAAATGGTGACGGGAGATGAAACAATTCATGCATCCAGTAAACAAATTAATCAATTACTATATTTTCCCAAGTTGATTACCATGTGTAGTTAGCAGCACGCAAAAATAGTAGTGTCATTGCATGCATCCAGTAACGAATTAAAACGTTTAGTGTATTTTCCAAGGATGATTACCATGTTTAACTAAGATAATAACGAATCATTGCACGCGTCCAGTAATCAATTACTACATTTTCCAAGGTCCATTACCATGTGTAACTGGGAGGGCACATTTATAGAATGACAGTCGGTAGTACACACATTATCATAGCTGTCTATAACACTACTCATATGCTTTGCTTGTCCGGATCTTTTACTACTTAACGGATCGAATGTTTATTGTAATAATTAGTACTGCTACAAATACTTACCATTTCAATTTCTGAATTATGTCATTGGCTCGATGTTTACTGGATTTATTTTTATACTAATTGTATTCCCGACAATATACGACAAATGAATTACCGGTATGGCCATTATTGCATGCGGCCTATATGATCAAGATCAATTCATTTTTCAACTGAAATAGCGATTCTAGTAATGCATTACTACATATCAACACCTCTAATTATCTCGTTGGCAAATTGGTGAGCATAGAGTAACTCGTTACTAAACGCCAGCATGTTTTACTACATTTAGGGATCTCACTGCCTCCATTTTTCAAGTAAAATAGTGCATGTAATAATGCATTACTACGTATCAGCATCTCTAATTATTTCGTTTGCAAATTTGTTAGCATATAGTAATTTAGGGATCAAACCTTCCATATCTTACTAAAAAAGCTCATGTTAATGCATTACTACATGATCAACAATCCTACTTATCTGTTCACATCACACTGCCTCCATTTCCCAAGTAAAATAGTTCTTCTAATAATGCATTACTACATGAGCTACAACCCTAATTATCTCGTTGGTAAATTTATGAGCATAGTAATTTGTTACTACATTCTCCTAATGTTTTACTACAATTAGGCAATCACACTGCCTCATAAATGAACCTTTGTCCATTACCGCACCATAATTAGTAATGAACTCGCGAAGCGGGACGTAGCTGCGAGGGCACGGTAATAAAATAAAAGGCGTTACTTTTTCTACCACACTCCATTACCATCAACCAATTAGCAGTGGAGGATGCGAACCGCGCACGTACATAGGACCGGCCGAAGCGCAGATTAAGCGGGAATGCGCGCTCGCGCATAATAGCACACAGAGAGAATAAAAGAGTTTCTAAAAGTTTTCTTTATCACTTTCAGTTTGTCATCTGAATTGCTTGAGGACAAATAATAGGTTAAGTTTGGGGGAGTTGATATGTCTCCAATAATATCTACTTTTCCAAACACTTTTCTCTTGTTTTGGACTCTAATTTGCATGATTTGAATGAAACTAACCTGGACTGACGTTGCTTTTAGCAGAACTACCATTGTGTTATTTCTGTGCAGAAATAAAAGATCCTGAAATTGGACAAAACTTTTTGAAGATTTTTTATGGATTATATAAAAAATCTTGGATCAAAGATCCACCGGAGGGGGGCAACCGGTTGCTCACAAGGCAACAGGACACGCCCAACCCCCTAGGCGCGGCTTGTTACCTTGTGGGGCCCACATGGTTTCTTTGACCCTAATCTCAAGCCAATAAATTCCTATTCTCCGAGGGAAAAAAACTAAGGGAGAAGTTTTCATCATGTTCTACGAGACCGCGCCGCCTCCGACTCTTGTTCTACCTCGAGAGGGCCAATCTGGACTCCGTTTGGGGCTCCAAAGAGGGGAATTCGTCGCCATCGTCATCACCAACCCTTCCTCATCAACAATTCCATGAGGCTCACCACCGAGAGTGAGTAATTCCTTTGTATGCTTGCTGGACGATGATGGGATTGGATGAGATTTGTCATGTAATCGAGTTATTTTGATAAGGCTTGATCCCTAGTATCCACTAAATTCTAAGATTGATGTTGCTATGACTTTGCTATGCTTAATGCTTATCACTAGGGCCCGAGTGCCATGATTTCATATCCGAACCTATTATGTTTTCATGAATATGAGTGTTTTGTATCATATCTTGCAAGTTGTATGCACCTATTATGTGTTACGATCCATAGACCCCAAGGTGACAACAATTGGGATCATCTCCAGTGATGACCGTAGTTTGAGGAGTACATGTATTTACGATGTGTTAATGCTTTGTTCCAGTTCTATATTAAAAGGAGGTCTTGATATTCCTTAGTTTCCCTTTGGACCCCATTGCCACGGGATGGTAGGACAAAAGATGTCATGCAAGTTCTTACTATAACCACATTTGACTATATACAGAATACATGTCTACATTACATTCATGAATTAGAGCTAGTTCTGTGTCGCTCTAGTGTGTAACTGTTACATGATGAATGCCATCCAAATCAATTATCCATCACTGATCCATGGCATATGTTTTTGCATATTAATCTTCATTAAGTTACATTTTTCGCATATTAATCTCTGTAGCGTTTTTCATTATTGTTGCTCCTGCAATCGATACAATCTATTGTTGTTACTGTTCATATTTCTTTTGCTGTTGTGCTACTAAAATATTCATTGTGGAAAGAAATTCCAAGTGTGGTTGAATTGAGAACTCAACAGCTAAGACCAATAAATATTCTTTGGCTTTCCTTGTGTCGAATCAATAAATTTGGGTGAAATACTAGCCTCAAAGACTATAGCGATCCCCTATATTTGTGGGTTATCACCTGCCAAGCCGAAGACTTTTAAGTCAAAGACATTATCCGAAGCCAGATCCCTTCTTTGGCTTCAAAGACAAGTTTGGGGGGCTACTAATGGTGTCCTGGACTAGTGGGTCCCATCCGAGCTAGTCTAGTCCATGGGCTGGACTGGATGCCCGTCAAGAAGGAGGGACTTCGGAGGCCCTCAGGCCATGGTGTGAACACATCGGACTCCATCTAAGACCTGGCGTGTACTCCAAGAAGAGATGGTTTGTTCAACATGTAATCTCTAGATGGTAACCGACCTTTGTGTAACCCTATATACCCCCAGTACCTATATAAGCCAAAGGGTTTAGCCCGTAGAGGATACCAATACACATTCGTCATCACTCCTAGGGTTTTAGACCACAAGCATACGATCTCGAGGTAGATCAACTATATACTTTGCTACACCAATAATACAACAAGAGCAGGACGTAGTGTTTTAACTCCATCGGGGGGGCCTGGACCTAGGTAAACATCGTGTGTTCCTTGTCTCCTATTACCCATCGATCCGATCTCACAGCTTGCCTCCCCCCCTTACCCGAGGTATGTCGGTTTTGACACTGACAAGCATGGTCTAGTGAAGGGTGCATTGGGTAAAAATTTAAACACAGGTGTGAATATGTTGCAATCTCCTGATGACACCATCTTCTTATTAGATGATGATTTGGATAGTGCCAAGAACTTGAAAGTGATCTTATGTGCCTTTGAGCAGATGTCTGGACTTAAGATCAATTTTCATAAGAGTGAGCTTATGTTGTTTGGGAATGTTGTTAGTAAGCAGGCATTGTATCAGGAAATTTTCACTTGTAGGATGGAAGACATTCCCATTAAATATGTGGGGATGTCTGTTTCTAATGGTAGGATCAGAAACAAACATTAGGTATGTGTGGCCGATAAAATTAAGAAAAGATACAATTGCCGACAATGGAGACTATTGGGGTCTATAGCAGGGAGAATCACTTTATTCCAATCATGTCTGACTAACATTCCTCTATTCATGATGTCCTTTTATCCCATACCATCTCGGGTGGTCAAGAAAATCTATAGAGCCGGATTAGTTTTGCAGGAAGATGAAAATGAGAAAAAATACTACTTGGTCAATTGGAAAAAATGTTGTACACCAAAAGACTAGGGGGCTTGGAATTCTAAATTTATAAATTATGAATAAAGCATTGCTTGCTAAGTGGTTTTGGAAATTAAAAACCAAGGAAGGACTATGACAATCAGTATTGTTAGGAAAATATGTGACTAATGGTTGTATTTCTAAAACCAAAAAAACAACCTAGAGACTCCCAGTTCTGGTCTGGGTTGTTAAAAGTCAAAGATCTTTTTTACAAATACACTAAAAGAAAAGCTACGAGATTTGGGGAGGATATATGGCTAGATTAAAAAAGGGATGGATATCCCATATTATAAAATCTAAATTTTGATCATGACATTGCTATTTTGCTGAAGCAATTCAGCTTGGGTGGAGGGGTTTAAAATTGAGAAGCACTCTCCATGGAGAAACCCTGGATCCGTGGAGAAACTTGGAAAATATATGCATGAACAATGACATGGGGTATGTGGAGATAAGATAGAATGGTTACTTAATGCTGATAAGAAATTTATAGTAAAATCTCCTGTAGGGAGCTGCTAAAATCAAATTATTTATGTTGCTAGTTAATATAAAATCTATACTCACTAGAGACTCTGTTAGCAACAATAGAATAGGTCGCTAGGCATCTAATTCAATGGTTAGACGGCTGTGGCTTTTGCGATTTCTTATTATTTTATTTCCGCGTGAGACTTTGTATGACATTACACACGTTGGTTGGATTGTTATTTTTAATAATATGGCGCATGCATCACATTGGTGCACGGGCCGGAGGTATTCCTCCTTTTTCGAAAAAAAGAGATTGTTGCTAGGAGAGGATGGAAGGAGGGATGTGTATTTTGTGGTAATGATGAATTTGTGGATCATCTATCTTTTACATGTTCCGTTGCTTCTCTTGTTTGGAGCCTAGTCAAATGTGCTTTTAATTTGAAAACCGTTCCTTCTTCTATGCATTCTTGTTGAGACCTTCTACAGTACATCTAATCGAGATGGGCCATCCATTTTCAGTGGACGAACGAACCAGACTAACCAATACTACAACACAGTTTCAGGTAGTATATGAAGGCGTTGGGGGAGTTTTGGGCAGTTAAGAGTTAAAACTCCCAAAAGCCATGTGTGCGGAGCCTCTTTGCAGGCTACAAGGCTACATCTCACAGCTCATGCAGTGCTGCTGAGTGCTGCCCTATGCATAGTGGGCGATCTATCTACATACTGCAGCAGCACTAGGCGAGGTAGCATGGGCGGTCAAACGATCTGTCTGTCGTCACGACGTCGTCGCGTCGTTACGGGCAATCACGAACGACATCTCCGCCTGCGCAGGCGCTATTGAAAATATGTCCTAGAGGCAATAATAAAATGGTTATCATTGTATTTCCTTGTTCATGATAATTGTCTATTGTTCATTCTACAATTGTGTTAACCAGAAACCGTAATACATGTGTGAATACATAGACCACAAGATGCCCCTACTGAGCCTCTAGTTGGCTAGCTCGTTGATCAATAGATGGTCATGGTTTCATGACCATGGACATTGGATGTCGTTGATAACAGGATCACATCATTAGGAGAATGATGTGATGGAAAAGACCCAATCCTAAGCATAGCACAAGATCGTGTAGTTCGTCTGCTAAAGCTTTTCAATGTCAAGTATCGTTTCCCTAGACCATGAGATTGTGAAACTCCTGGATACCATAGGAATACTTTGGGTGTGCCAAACATCACAACGTAACTGGGTGGCTATAAAGGTGCACTACGGGTATCTCCGAAAGTGTCTGTTGGGTTGGCACGAATCGAGACTGGGATTTGTCACTCCGTGTGACGGAGAGGTATCTCCGGGCCCACTCGGTAAGACATCATCATAATGAGCTTAATGTGACTAAGGAGTTAGCCACGGGATGATGTATTACGCAACGAGTAAAAAGACTTGCCGGTAACGAGATTGAACAAGGTATAGAGATACCGACATCAAATCTCGGGCAAGTATCATACCGATAGACAAAGGGAATTGAATACGGGATTGATTGAATCCCCGACATCATGGTTCATCCAATGAGATAATCGTGGAGCATGTGGGATCCAACATGGGTATCCAGATCCCGCTGTTGGTTATTGACCGGAGAGGTGTCTCGGTCATGTCTACGTGTCTCCCGAACCCATAGGGTCTACACACTTAAGGTTCGATGACGCTAGGGTTATAGGGAAATAGTGTACGTGGTTACCGAAGGTTGTTCGGAGTCCCAGATGAGATCTCAGACGTCACGAGGAGTTCTGGAATGGTCCGGAGATAAAGATTGATATATAGGAAGTGAGGATTTGGCCACCGGAAGTGTTTCGAAAATTACCGGTAACGTACCAAGACCACCGGAAGGGTTCCGGGGGTCCACCAAGTGGGACCACCAGCCCCGGAGGGCTCCATGGGCCGAAAGTGGAGGGAACCAGCCCCTAGGTGGGCTGGTGCGCCACTCCCACCAGGCCCAAGGCGCAGGAGAGGTGGAGGGAGGGGAAACCCTAGACCCAGATGGGCCTAAGGCCCACTAGGGCTGCGCCCTCCCCTTCTCCCCTCTTTGGCCACCGGCCAAAGCCCCAGCTAGGGCTGCTGCACCCTCTAGGGTGGGAACCCTAGATGGGGTGCCTCCTCCTCCCTCTCCCCTATATATAAGTGAGGTTTTGGGTCTTCCCAACACATGGTTTTCTTCCTCTCTCAACGCAGCCCTACTCCTCCCTCTCCTCGTTCTTCGTAGCGCTTGGCGAAGCCCTGCCGGAGTCCACACAGCTCCACCGTCACCACGCCGTCGTGCTGCCGGAGCTCTTCCCCAACCTCTCCTTCCTCCTTGCTGGATCAAGGCGTAGGAGATGTCACCGTGCTGCACGTGTGTTGAACGCGGAGGCGTCATTGTTCGATGCTGAGATCGGAGTCCACCGTGATCTGAATCGCTATGAGTACGACTCTACCAACTGCATTCTTGTAATGCTTCCGCTTAGCGATCTTCAAAGGTATGAAGATGCAATCTCTCCCCACTCGTTGCTGGTTTCTCCATAGATAGACTTGGTGACATGTCACAACCCTAGTAAGAGTCATAGGCTAGCATTGTGTTTGCATCATCCTCATCATCTATGCATCAATATGAAATGGGGAGAAGAAGAAAACCCCACCCACTTAATGAATTACAGGATTTCCAGATAAATGAAATTTCAACAAATCCAAAATGCCCATTAAAAATGTCCCCTATGTTTGGTAATTAGGGACATGGATATACCAGGGGCCATTTAAATTATTTGAACATTTAAAATAATTTGAATTAATGGTTTAAATCCCTGGAAAATGACAAATAAAGCAAATATCATTATCACTGTTTTCAAAATAATCTGAAACTGTTATTATAAGTTTGGAATATTCAAACTTCAATTTAGAAATTATGTGGGTCATTTTGAAAAGTTATTTGGATCTGCAAAGAAATAAAACAAATATCAGAAAGAAATCAGAAAAAAAAGAAAAAAAAGGGGGAAGAGGCTTACCTGGCCCAGGAAGGAGATGGCCCAGCCCACCAGGGCCAAGCGGTCATCTTCAACCTCTACCAGTAGGCAGAGGCGAAGTGCTGCGCGGCGCCGGCGAGGCCTCCACCTCCTCCCTGCTCGCCTGGCTGCCGTGGCCCCCTGAGTGCGTCACGAGCCGCCCCGTGCCTTCTCCTCTCTTCCGTCGCCGCTCTCTCTCTCGCACGTGCATTCTCCCCCCCCTATGTCTCCGCCATGGCTAAGAGCTTCCCGAGCTCGTCGCCGACGTTCTAGCCAACCCCGCGCTGCCTGAGCCAGCCAGAAGGACCGCCTGGACCTCCTCTTCCTCCCAGACGAGCCACGCATCGCCGGGGGGCTTCTATCGCCGTCGCGCCCCTGTCCTCCTCCTCGCGTCACCGGAGAAGAATTCGAAGGTCGCCGCCGTTCCAGGTCTTCCCCGAGCCAGCCGTCGACGCCTCTGCGTTCGCTGTGAGCCCCGGAGTGTTTTCCCCCTCTTTCCCCCTTCTATCTCGCGCCCTAACCACGGATTCCATCGGAGCCCGAATGGCGCCGCCACTAGAGCTCATCGCCGGTCGCGTTCCAGTGATCGGTTGGTCCCTCCGAGGCCACCGTTGAGCTTGCGGAGTCGCGTAGGTGCCATTGGTACCAGATAGGAGCTGTTCCGTGCCCCGTGTCGTGTTTGCGTCCGAGCCCGAGCTCTGGCCGCCGCCACGAGCTCGATTTCGGCGAGCTCCGGCGACCCTGTGACCTCCTACAGCTCCAGATGGATGCGGCTATGCGCGGGCTACTCGCCAGTGGCCTTAGCTCGCTAGATAACCCCCTGTAGAAGAAAACCCGACGGACGCCGCCGTCTCTGGTGGTCACCGGCGTCAAGCCGCCGGCCAACTCCGGTGGGTTTGACCCGGGTGGACCCCTGGCTTGACTCCGTGAGTCAATGAGAGGTGGGCCCCGGCCCTAATTGGTATTAAATTAATCCGGTAATTAAGTTAACTTAATCTGTTAACTAATAAGACACTGACAGGTGGGCCCAGTTAGTTAGTTAAAATAGGATTAGTTTTAATCAGTTAACTAAATTAATCAGACACTGACATGTGGACCCCACATGTCAGGCTTGACTCTGGGCCGAGTCAGCTGACCAGCTGATGTCATCATGACATCATACTGATGCAATAAGTCAAATTTCTTATTTTAAAATAATTCTAGAAATAGTTAAAAACTTTGAAAAATCATATAAATTAATCTGTAAGTCAGATGAAAATAATTTATATATGAAAATTTATCAGAAAAATCCAATGAATCCAATGGTGCTACTTTCATGCATGATAGAGCAACCTAAATAGGTGAACATGGACATTTAAGCATTAGGTCAATATATAGAATTTGAAATGAGAACAACTTTGAACCTATATTTAAATACCTTTCAAATTGACATGAACACCAGATACATTAGCTCATCCATGCATACTATCATGCCATGTTCATGCATCATATTGTTGCATCTACTTGTATTGATTGTTCTTATCTGCATCGCGGTAGGTCCGACTCCGGACGATACTACCCCGTACCCCGAAGAAGGAGAGAATTCCTCCGCTTCCCAGCAAGGCAAGCAACCACATTGATCATTCTGATAACATCCCGTTCTCTCGCTCCCGCTCTTGTTCATTGCCTTAGGACATTGTTACATGACAGTCATACATGCTAGATGAACCTAATCTTCTGCATGACCTAATCTTGTCACAGTAAATAGCTAAACCATGCAACCTAGCATACCTGGTAGATGCTTGTGCCATGATGTGCTTAGCTTACCTTCATGCCATGCTGCTATGCCTAGAGTTGTGTCAGGTCTGATTCATCTGGGTGATGAACCAGAGTGAAACTGTGATGTTCTGATATGATGAGCTCATAACGAATCCGTTTTGGTAAAAGGTAGCGATGAGAGGCTATGTAGGAGTACATAGTGGATTGTCTCATTGGGACCGTTCATAGGAACTGGGTTCCGTGTCTGTGATCCAAGACGAGATACTACCACATGCTGGGCCCTGAAATACGACCCCGCTCGACTTATCAGTCGCTTAGTCTTTGGTCCAGGTATTGCAAGTAGTTTCTGGTGTTTATAGCATGCTGGAGGCCGTGCGTAGCGCTGACCCTCGGGGTGGGTTACGACGCGGTAGGCAGTGGCACGGTGTACCAAGGGTCACCCGAATGGTGGGCTTGGGAACCCTGCGCACATCGTTTGGGACCGTAGTGGAAACTTCGGCCGGACTTCCATGCGGGTCAGTCTCAAATAGGCGGTAACCTGGACTAGAGGTCTTATGTGATTGACGGTCGTGGCCGACTCCCTCGCTGGGCATCCGCTTGAAGGTTGCCGAGGTGCATGGTTTATGGCACACAGCGATAAGTGGTGAGAGCGTGTGTGAAGAAGTACACCCCTGCAGGGTTATGAAACTATTCGAATAGCCGCGTCCTCGGATATGGACTACTTGGAGAACTTATGCTGTTCATAGATAATCAAATGGATACTTCTAAAATTCTCAAGACAAGTGTGAGTACCGTGGATGGCACCCTTCCGGAAGGGGAAGATGAGTCCATGGTGGTGTATTGAGATGGTGTTAGTGGACTCGCGTGCGATGACTAATAATGTAACTAAGGGTTTAAAACTGAATAGTGTAGGTTAGCCATGAGTCAAAGCTGGCTTTCTGCATAAACTCCACCCCCCCTTTGTTGATACATGAGCATAAATAGACTAGGTCTGTTTTAAAGACTTGCTGAGTACGATTGTACTCATCCTTGCTTAATTAATGTTGCAGAGGAAAACCAGGACCCATCAGGTGGGTTCTATCTAGACGTTGACGATGCCGAATAGCTGGTGTCCCAGCTACGATCTTGCCCGTGTGGTGGGCTGTAGATAGTCAGGCCGTGTGCCTCTTTTATATATTTTGCCGTCTGTACTCAGACAGCTTTAGTTTCCGCTGGTTTGTAAGACTATGTTTGTATGACTTGAGTGTTGGGTCATGTGACCCCTATCTGTATGAACCATATTATGCAAGGCTCGTCTGAGCCTCTTAAATAAAAGTTATGTTATTGTATGGTTATGTTGTGATGCCATGGTTGTATCTATGCATATCGGGCATGTCGTGCGTACGTGTGATGTGCAACGATATGTATGGGGTCCGACACCTAGTTGTGTGCCTTTAGTAGTACTCTTTACGGAAACTGCCTCTTTGTGCTTCCACCGAGCCATGGTAGCTTGCTACTGCTCCGGACACATTGATTGACCAGCATGTATCCTTCTTTGCTGCTGTGTTTGTCCCTTCGAGGAAATGTCTCGCAGTGTAATGGAGTCCCCGTAGCCTGCGACGACTCGTCTACGTGTGGTGATGACATCCGTGTCTCGCGACGTAATGGAGTCCTTGTAGCTTGCTATGACTCGTCTACACACGCTTGAGACCGACACCTGCATTGCTGGGTTATGTATGCCTGTTTCCGTACGGATGTGCTACTTGGGTTCTATGACTAGTCATGTTGGCCCGGGTTCTTTGTTGTATGATTGTCAGCGACATCTTCACATACGTGAGCCAAAAGACACAAACGGTCCCGGCCAAGGTAAGGTGGCAGCCGTGGAGTACCGTGCGTGAGGCCGCAAAGTGATGTGGCTTGTTACAGTATGGAATCATATGACTTAGGATCGGGGTCCCGACATGACACGTAGGAAATGTTTTGATTTACTACTACGTCTCCCAACAGTGGTATCACAGCTAGGTCTATGCATAGAATCTATGCACGAGTAGAACACAAACTTGTTGTGGGTGTCGATCTTGTTAATTTGCTTACCACTACTAGTCTTATCTAGATTCGGCAGTATTGTGGGATGAAGCAGCCCGGACCAACTTTACACATACGCTTACATGAGGCCGGTTCCACCGCTTGACATGCACTTGTTGCATAAGGTGGATAGCGGGTGTCTGTCTGTCCCACTTTAATCGGATTGGATTCGATGAAAAGGGTTTTTATGAAGGGTAAATAGCAATTGGCATATCACGTTATGGTTTGGCTTAGGTAAGAAATGTTCTTGCTAGAAACCTATAGCAGCCATGTAAAAACTTGCAACTACAAATTAGAGGACGTCTAACTTGTTTTTGCAGCATATGCCTTGTGATGTGATATGGCCAAAAGGATGTGATGTGATGCATTGTGATGTATGAGATTGATCATGTTCTTGTAATAGGATTCACGACTTGCATGTTGATGAGTATGACAACCGGCAGGAGCCATAGGAGTTGCCTTATTTTATTGTATGACCTGCGTGTCAATCATAAACGCCATGTAATTACTTTACTTTATTGCTAAATGTTAGCCATAATAGTAGAAGTAATAGTTGGCGAGACAACTTCATGAAGACACGATGATGGAGATCATGATGATGGAGATTATGGTGTCGTGCCGGTGACAGTGATGATCATGGTGCCCCAAAGATGGGGATCAAAGGAGCAAGATGATATTGGCCATATCATGTCACTATATTGATTGCATGTGATGTTTATCATGTTTACATCATATTTGCTTCGAACGACGGTAGTAAATAAGATGATCTCTCAATAAAATTTCAAGAAAGGTGTTCAACGTAACTGTGCACCGTTGCTAAGGATCGTTGTTCCGAAGCACCACGTGATGATCGGGTGTGATAGGTTCTAAGATTCGTGTACAACAGGTGTAAGCCATATTTACGCACGCGAAACACTTAGGTTGACTTGACGAGCCTAGCATGTACAGACATGGCCTCGGAACACAGAAGACCGAAAGGTCGAACATGAGTCGTATAGAAGATACGATCAACATGGAGATGTTCACCATGGATGACTAGTCTGTCTCACGTGATGATCAGACACGGGCTAGTTGACATGGATCATGTATCACTTGGATGACTAGAGAGATGTCTATCTGAGTGGGAGTTCATTAAATAATTTGGTTATGTGAACTTAATTATCATGAACTTAGTCTAAAATTGTCTTTACAATCTATATTGTAGATCCAATGGCCAATGCTAATCTCACCCTCAACTTCAACGCGTTCCTAGAGAAAACCAAGCTGAAAGATGATGGAAGCAACTATGTGGACTAGGTCCGTACCTTGAGGATCATCCTCATACCTTCCAAGAGATTGTATGTTCTTGATGCACCGCTAGGTGACCCACCCATTTTCCCAGCGGACCAAGATGTTACGAACGCTTGGCAATCGTGCTATGATGATTACTCCCTTGTTCAGTGCGGCATGATTTACAGTTTAGAATCGGGGATCCAAAAGCGTTTTGAGCAACACGGAGCATATGAGATGTTCCAAGAGCTTAAGTTGGTTTGCCAAGCTCATGCCTGGGTCGAGAGATATGACGTCTCCGACAAGTTCTTCAGCTCTAAGATGGAGGAGAACAGTTCTGTCAGTGAACACGTACTCAAGATGTCTGGGTTGCACAACCGCTTGACTCAGCTAGGAGTTAATCTCCCGGATGACTCGGTCATTGACAGAATCCTCCAGTCGCTTCCACCTAGCTACAAGAGCTTTGTGATGAACTACAACATGCAGGGTATGGAGAAGTCCATTCCTGAGTTGTACTCGATGCTGAAATCAGCGGAGGTCGAGATCTAAAAGGAGCATCAAGTGTTTATGGTGAATAAGACCACTAATTTTAAGAAAGGCAAGGGCAAGAAGAAGTTCAAGAAGGACGGCAAAGCTGTTACCGCGCTCGGTAAGCAAGTTGCCAGGAAGAAGAACAAGAATGGACCCAAGCCTGAGACTGAGTGCTTTTATTGAAAGGGCACCGGTCCCTGGAAGCGAAACTGCCCCAAGTACTTAGCGGATAAGAAGGCCGGCAACCTTAAAGGTATATGTGATATACTTGTTATTGATGTGTACCTAACCAGCGCTCGTAGTAGCTCCTGGGTATTTGATACCGGTGAAGTTGCTCATATTTGTAACTCCAAGCAGGAGCTGCGGAATAAGCGGAGGTTGGCGAAGGACGAGGTGACGATGTGCGTCGAGAATGGTTCCAAGGTCGATATGATCGCCGTCGGGACGCTACCTCTACATCTACCTTCAAGATTAGTTTTAAACCTTAATAATTGTTATTTAGTACCAGCTTTGAACATGAACATTGTATCTGGATCTCGCTTGATGCGATATGGCTACTCATTTAAATCTGAGAATAATGGTTGTTCTATTTATATGAGAGAAATGTTTTATGGTCACGCCCCGCTGGTCAATGGTTTATTTTTGATGAATCTCGAACATGATGTTACACATGTCCATAGTGTGAGTACCAAAAAGTGTAAGGTTGATAACGATAGTCCCACTTACATGTGGCACTACCGCCTTGGTCATATTGGAGTCAAACGCATGAAGAAGCTCCATGCTAATGGTCTTTTGGAGTCTCTTGATTTCGAATCATTTGACACGTGTGAACCATGCCTCATGGGCAAGATGACCAATATTCCGTTCTCCGGAACGATGGAGCGAGCAACTGACTTGTTGGAGATAATACAAACCGATGTATGCGGTCCAATGAGCGTCGAGGCTCGCGGTTGCTACCGTTATGTTCTCACCCTCACTGATGACTTGAGCAGATATGGGTATGTCTACTTAATGAAACATAAGTCTGAAACCTTTTACAGGTTCAAGGAATTTTAGAGTGAGGTAGAGAATCAACGTGAAAGGAAAATAAAGTGCCTACGATCTTATCGTGGCGGAGAATATTTAAGTCACGAGTTTGGCACACACCTAAGCAAATGTGGAATTGTTTCACAACTCACGCTGCCTGGCACACCTCAGCGAAATGGTGTGTTTGAACGTCGTAATCGCACTCTATTGGATATGGTGCGATCTATGATGTCTCTTACCGACTTACCGCTATCATTTTGGGGATATGCATTACAGACTGTCGCATTCACTTTAAATAGGGCACTGTCAAAATCCGTTGAGACGACACCGTATGAATTATGGTTTGGAAATAAACCTAAGCTGTCGTTTCTAAAAGTTTGGGGATGCGATGCTTATGTGAAGAAACTTCAACCTGAGAAGCTCGAACCCAAAGCAGAAAAGTGCGTCTTCATAGGATATCCCAAAGAGACTATTGGGTATACCTTCTACCTCAGATCCGGAGGCAAAGTCTTTGTTGGCAAGAATGGATCCTTTCTCGAGAAAGAGTTTCTCTCGAAAGAAGTAAGTGGGAGGAAAATACAACTTGATGAGGTAATTGTACCTCCACTCGAACCGGAGAGTAGCACAGCATAGGAAGTTGTTTCTGTGGAGCCTACACCGGCTGGAGAGGAAATTAATGATGATGATCATGAAACTTCAGAAGTTACTATTGAACGTCGAAGGTCCACTAGGACACGTTCCGCACCAGAGTGGTACGGCAACCCTGTCCTGGAGATCATGTTGTTGGACAACGGTGAACCTTCGAACTATGAAGAAGCGATGGCGGGCCTGGATTCCAACAAATGGCTTGAGGCCATGAAATCCGAGATAGGATCCATGTGTGAGAACAAAGTATGGACTTTGGTGGACTTGCCTGATGACAAGCGAGCCATTGAAAATAAATGGATCTTGAAGAAGAAGACTAACGCGGATGGTAATGTGACCGTCTATAAGGCTCGGCTTGTCGCTAAGGATTATTGACAAGTTCGAGGAGTTGACTACGATGAGACTTTCTCACCCATAGCGATGCTGAAGTCTGTCTGAATCATGTTAGTAGTTGCCGCATTTTACGATTATGAGATCTGGCAAATGGACGTCAAAACGGCATTTCTTAATGGCTTCCTCAAGGAAGAACTGTATATGATGCAGCCGGAAGGTTTTGTCGATCCAAAATGTGCTAACAAAGTATGCAAGCTCCGGCGCTCCATCTATGGGCTGGTGCAAGCATCTCGGAGTTGGAACATTTGCTTTAATGAGGTGATTAAAGCGTTTGGGTTTGTACAGGTTTATGGAGAACCTTGTATTTACAAGAAAATGAGTGGGAGATCTGTAGCATTTCTCGTATTATATGTGGATGAAATACTGATAATGGGAAATGATATAGAACTCTTGGAAAGTGTAAAGGCCTACTTGAATAAGTGTTTTTCAATGACGGACCTTGGAGAAGCTGCTTACATATTAGGTATTAAGATCTATAGAGATAGATCGAGACGCCTCACAGGTCTTTCACAAAGCACATACCTTAAAAAGATATTGAAGAAGTTCAATATGGATCAGTCCAAGAAGGGGTTCTTGCCTGTGTTATAGGGTGTGAGTTTGAGTACGACTCAATGCCCGACCACAGCAAAAGATAGAGAAGAGATGAGTGTCATCCCCTATGCTTCAGTCATAGGCTCTATTATGTATGCCATGTTGTGTACCAGACCTGATGTGAACCTTGCCATAAGTTTGGTAGGGAGGTACCAAAGTGATCCCAGAGCGGAACACTGGACATCGGTCAAGAACATCCTGAAGTACCTGAAAAGGACAAAGGACATGTTTCTCGTGTATGGAGGTGCTGAAGAGCTCGTCGTAAAGGGTTACGTTGATGCTAGCTTTGACACAGATCCGGATGACTCCAAGTCGCAAACCGGATACGTGTATATTTTGAACGGAGGGGCAGTCAGCTGGTGCAGGAGCAAGCAAAGCGTCATGGCGGCATCTACATGTGAAGCGGAGTACATAGCTGCTTCGAAAGCAGCAAAGGAAGGAGTCTAGATGAAGGAGTTCATCACCGACCTAGGAGTGATTCCCAATGCATCAGGCCCAATGACTCTATTCTGTGACCACACTAGAGCTATTGCCCTTGCAAAGGAGCCTAGGTTTTACAAGAAGACAAGACACATCAAGCGCCGCTTCAACTCCATCTGTGATTACATTCAGGAGGGAGATATAGATATTTGTAAAGTGCATACGGATCTGAATGTCGCAGATCCGTTGACTAAACATCTCTCGTGAGCGAAACATGATCAACACCAGAATGTTATGGGTGTTCGATTCATCACAATGTAACTACATTATTGACTCTAGTGCAAGTGGGAGACTATTGGAAATATGCCCTAGAGGCAATAATAAAATGGTTATTATTGTATTTCCTTGTTCATGATAATTGTCTATTGTTCATGCTATAATTTTATTAACCAGAAACCGTAATGCATGTGTGAATACATAGACCACAATATGTTCCTAGTGAGCCTCTAGTTGGCTAGCTCGTTGATCAATAGATGGTCACGGTTTCATGACCATGGACATTGGATGTCGTTGATAACGGGATCACATCATTAGAAGAATGATGTGATGGACAAGACCCAATCCTAAGCATAGCACAAGATCGTGTAGTTCGTCTGCTAAAGCTTTTCAATGTCAAGTATCGTTTCCTTAGACCATGAGATTGTGCAACTCCCAAATACCGTAGGAATACTTTGGGTGTGCCAAACGTCACAACGTAACTGGGTGGCTATAAAGGTGCACTAGGGGTATCTCCGAAAGTGTTTGTTGGGTTGGCACGAATCGAGACTGGGATTTGTCACTCTATGTGACGGAGAGGTATCTCTGGGCCCACTCGGTAAGACATCATCATAATGAGTTCAATGTGACTAAGGAGTTAGCCACGGGATGATGTATTACGGAGCGAGTAAAGAGACTTGTCGGTAACGAGATTGAACAAGGTATAGAGATACCGACGATCAAATCTCGGGCAAGTATCATATCGATAGACAAAGGGAATTGAATATGGGATTGATTGAATCCCCGACATCGTGGTTCATCCAAGCAGATCATCGTGGAGCATGTGGGAGCCAACATGGGTATCCAGATCCCGCTATTGGTTATTGACCGGAGAGGTGTCTCGGTCATGTCTACGTGTCTCCCGAACCCGTAGGGTCTACACACTTAAGGTTCGATGACGCTAGGGTTATAGGGAAATAGTGTACGTGGTTACCGAAGGTTGTTAGGAGTCCCGGATGAGATCCCGGACGTCACGAGGAGTTCCGGAATGGTCCGGAGACAAAGATTGATATATAGGAAGTGAGGATTTGGCCACCAGAAGTGTTTTGGGAATTACCGGTAACGTACTGAGACCACCGAAACGGTTCCGGGGGTCCACCAAGTGGGGCCACTAGCCCTGGAGGGCTCCATGGGCCGAAGGTGGAGGGAACCGGCCCCTAGGTGGGCTGGTGCGCCACTCCCACCAGGCCCAAGGCGCAGGAGAGGTGGAGGGAGGGGAAACCCTAGACCCAGATAGGCCTAAGGCCCACTAGGGTTGCGCCCTCCCCTTCTCCCCTCTTTGGCCGCCGGCCAAAGCCCCATCTAGGGCTGACGCACCCTCTAGGGTGGGAACCCTAGATGAGGTGCCTCCTCCTCCCTCTCCCCTATATATATGTGAGGTTTTGGGGCTGCCCAACACACGGTTTTCTTCCTCTCTCGGCGCAACCCTACTCCTCCCTCTCCTCGTTCTCCGTAGTGCTTGGCGAAGCCTTGCCGGAGTCCATGCAGCTCCACCGTCACCATGCCGTCATGCTGCCGGAGCTCTTCTCCAACCTCTCTTTCCTCCTTGCTGGATCAAGGTGTAGGAGACGTCACCGGGCTGCACGTGTGTTGAACGCGGAGGCGCCGTTGTTCGGCACTAAGATCGGAGTCTACCGCGATCTGAATCGCTATGAGTACGACTCCAACAACCGCGTTCTTATAACGCTTCCGCTTAGCGATCTTCAAAGGTATGAAGATGCAATCTCTTCCCACTCGTTGCTGGTTTCTCCATAGATAAATCGTGGTGACACGTAAAAAAAATTTGATTTACTACTACGTCTCCCAACAGACGCTTTCCTTCCTTTTCACCTCCCTCGCTTCATCTTTTGCCTAGTGTCATCCCACGACAAAAACGATAATACCGTCCGTACTGTTGATGTATCTTTGGACTAGACCAATCGGTTAGTTATTTTCACTGATGGTTTTATTCTTTGTTCTTGGTTCGCGTCCGTCTTGGCATTGGCATGGCAACAGCAGCAGGATGTGAAACGAATAAAGCACCGTATTATCGCTTATGAGATCAAATCAGTCCAGAGACAGCACTGCCACATCGACCTTCACTAGGCGCCACCTCTTTCTGACCTCGTCTTGTAGCAATGTCTCACCAGATGGCGAAGGCGCAAGAAGAGGACCTGCGGCAGCGTGCCTGGAGATGCTAGCGAGAGGCCAAACGTGATGAGGCAGCGGCGACGGCAAATGCTCCGTCGGGCAACTTGATTCATGTTCATTTTCATGACCCGAAAGGACAAATCTACAGCCCTAACCGAACCAGAGTCTCACATTAGCCTAATACGAAATTACCAAAATGTCCTAGGGAGAAAAACCAGGGATCAATAATGACCATCGGATCAATTATATACTACTCACTATTTCCTGTAGTATGATGTACCGTAAAAAGTCTCTTGTCGTATATATAGGAAGATGGATTAAAACTTTTAATAAAAATAATAAGAAACTGGTCCTGGTGGGACTTCCTCCTTGCTGGAATCATATTTGATAAAAATCTAATCAATGATCCCATGACACTGATCAAAATTTTATGTCATTGGATTGTGGCTTGGTCCATATTGCTAGATAAAGGAGACAGATAAAAAGGTGCTGGAGTCGGAAGCAAGACTACTCGAACATGCAGCCAGTGAAGTGTACAATTCCTCCCAGGGTTGGAAATTTGTTGTTCTACGGTCTACGCCTAGAAGATGGACGATCTACAGTTTAGCTTGCTTTTGCTGGGAGCTGATGGTAGTCTTCACTAGGAGCTTTACATTTTGGTTGTCTTGGCTTGCTCTCTGCCATGTAATACGCGTGGCTTAAATATGTTGGAAGCTGCCTTTTGCAGACTTGCTCTCTTCCCTTCCCTTCTCTGCTTTGGTTGATTATTGCTTCGTTGATGGTTTACTTTCTCGTTCTTAGTTGTTAGTTTTAGTAGTTGTAATTTCTCCTAGCTATAGTTCGAGCTTGGTTTTTGATAATGAAAATCGAAAAGAAAAAGCCCTTCTTTTGCTCAAAAGAGAATGCGCATATCCTTCCAATCATCGAACCACGTGTTCGTTCACTGGGGCAAGGGATACGAAAAGCGTGGCACGATGGTACTAGTGTAGCGTGCGCTCAGTTCAAAGACGACGGCTGCTTGATATGAACGGTGGAGATATATGTATATACAGTATATCTTTGAAGAAAATATGCAAAATGGAAATTATATAAAGAGAAGATTTCCTTGCGCGTCGCCGTCCCGATGTTGACATGAACCAAATATCGGAAATCCAAAAAAGAACCGGCCCTCGCGTCGCGATTTTTTTTCAAAAATAGCACCATTTTTTCAGCAATTTTGAAAAAAAGTATACGTTTTTTAAAAATTCCAGTTTTAACACCCTGTTGGCTTGCTCTGGGCCGACCGGGGGGTAGTCGGCCGGCCGTGGGCCGAAACCTGGCTGTCGGCCAGGCCCAGGCCGACTCGGCCAGCCCCAGGCCGATGGCCCACCTGTCGGCCAGGTGGAGGCCGACAGCTCCCCAGCTTAGCCTCCCTTGGCCGGCTCCCTTCTTCTTCCTTTTTTCTCTTGTATTAGGCCGAAAACACCCCCCCCCCCACTTGATCTCTCAATCCCTCCACTCATTTTCCGTTGCAATCCGATGAACTGGTAGATCGTGTGTTCCTCCCCCGTCCTACGGTTTTATTTTCCGCAACGGTGTACTGGTTTGCTCGTGTGGAGGAGAAGATGGTGTGGTGGTGGAGCTTGCAATGGTGAGAAGGTGGAGTGGTGTAGAGGAAGAAGAAGGTGGAGAGGAAGAAGTAGTGCACTCACGCGTCGAAGGTATAAATTTTTTGCTGTTAATTTCGGTTTTTTTTGTTATTTTTGTAATGTACGTACAAATAGTTTATGTTATTTTTAGTAGCGTAGTTATTTTAGGTTACTTGTGTTAGTGTAGTGATTTAAGTGTAGCCATATTAATGTAGTTTTAGTTAGTGTAGTCATATTAGTATCGAGTTTTTGTTTTTGTTTTCGTAGTATAGGTTTAGTTAGTTTAGTCATAGTAGTGTCGGTTAATTTTTGTGTAGCTCATTTCAATGTAGGTTTCTTTAGGTACATTACAGTGTACGTTTTATTTTAGTGTCGATATATTCGTTGCGAATAATGAGAAGCTGGCATTGTCTGACCAGGTTAAAATGTCTGAATCCGTAAATCTGACTATGTATTACGGCCCTGGTACTGTTCGATATAATGAGTTGGGGGTTGATCTTAGCGAGTTTAAAACAGGCGAGATGACACTTTCTGACCCGGACAGACTGGACATTAGGCAGTTGAAGCACTGGTTGACTACTAGTTTTGGCCTCGATCCTGAAGTTTGTTTCATCAGTATTCATGCCTTGTGGACCAAATTCTGTAAAAATGTCAAGTTGGATTTGATTCCGATAGATAGGAGCCAACGTTGGTTGTCTCTGTTAAGTCGCTGCAGAGACCGAAGAATCCATCCGTATGCCCTAATGCAACCAGTGACGAAGGAGGAGAACATCGTACCGCCAACCGTGGGGTATGATCCAGGCCAAAGTAGTCAAGTGGCTAACGAGATTTATGTATCCGGGTCACAGCCACCGGATGTGAATGATACTCAAGCCGACAATGAGTCAGATTATGTTAATGCTGGTCAGAGTATTCAATCTGTAGTATTAGCTGTCTCTGGTGTTGCTGATGGGGACGAGGAAGGCGAGGAAATGCAAAGGGTGATGGAAGAAAAGGATGAGGATGGGATTGCAGAGAAACTTGATTCTAAAAATTCCTGCTGCATGGGAGCAGGACATATCCGCCGGATTTACTGTCAACGATGGCCACGAGACTCCATGGCAATATAATCTGAACCAAGTCCAGATCGGGGCTATGTTTGACACAAAAAAGAAATTGAAGTATGCGGTGATGAAGTGGGCTATGTCTACCCAGAGGGTTTTCCGGACACACATATCTAGTCCAACGAAATATACCGTGAAGTGTGCTGAATCAGGTCGTCCTGCGAAGGTGCACGCCCACGTGCCAAAGTATCACATCCACTGGGTTGTGACAAACGTTGTACCGCATAATTGTGTTAGGAAAAACATGTTGGCTCGTCATCCAAACCTTACTTCAACTCTCATAGCGCAACTCATGAATACTGAGATAGTGACGAAGAAAGATATGGAAGCAAAGCACATCCAGACCGCAATGAAGGTCAGATGGAAGTATGACATTCCATATGGGAAGGCTTGGAGAGCTAAGCAGAAGGCTATGGAGGAGAGGTTTGGGACGTTCTTCGACTCCTATGATAATGTTGTGCGTCTCCTTGACGTATTGAAGGAGAGGAATCCCGGCACTTATGTTAACATTCAACACACGAGGTTGGGAAGCATACCTGACTACAAGGTGTTGAAACGAGTATTCTTCTCTTTCGGTATGTGCATTGAAGCTTTCAGGCATTGTCCTCCTGTGATGTTTGTGGATGGTACATTCCTGACTGGTCAGTACAAAGGGCAAATCCTGACTGGTCAGTACAAAGGGCAAATCCTGACTGCTATTGGTGTGGACGGGAACAACCAAATCATCTCACTAGCCATGGCATTTGTGGAGGGTGAGAACTTTCCGAGCTGGGTATGGTTCTTCCGTCAAATTAAAATTGCGATCGTGAAGGACAGACCAAATGTGTGTCTCATTCATGACAGACATCCCGGTATACTGAAGGCCGTGAAGACACTGAGTAATCCAACTGCTGACGAGCCAACACCTTGGAAGGACTTGCAAAGCCGGTGGTGCATGCGCCATCTTGGTGCTAATTTTTTCTCACAGTTCAAGAACAAACGGTTGATGAACATGTTCAAGAAGTTATGCAAGCAGAACCAGCGGCGAAAATACGATTTTATTTTTGGTCCAAACTTGATGAGTTCACTAAGAAGCAGGTGGTTGCTAGGAAGAAAATGGAGAAAGACCAGGTTAAATTAACAACACTCATTGCGGAGATGGAGGGGCCAGTTGGTCTTTGTGACTTGCCAGCAGTTGACCCTCCTAATACGAAGTGAAAGAAGGGCAGGGCAATAAAGAATTTTTCTGAGTGGATAGAGAAATAGCCTCCAGTGAATTGGTCTTTGCTGCATGACACCCATGGAGCTAGGTATGGCCACATGACAACCAATCTTGCAGAGATCTATAACTTTGTTCTCAGAGGGAATAGAGCATTACCACTGACAGCTATTTTGGAGGGTGTATTCCATGGCACTGTGAGGTATTTCAGAGAAAGGCATGAGTTGGCAAGGAAGCATATTGAAGATAATCATAACACTCCTTACTGCAGCCGTGTCATGGAGTATATGGCTGATAAGATAAAGAAAGCCAAGAAGCACACCGTCACACTCATAGGTAATCAGGAAAGGAGGTACGAGGTTCAGCTTCCTACTGATGGTTTTGGTTCTGGAAATGAGGTGAGGATGCATGAGGTTACAATTGGAGCAGAATTTTATCCAACTTGTGAGTGTACATGCAACAAGCCACGGTTGTTGCACCTGCCTTGCTCACATGTGTTGGCTGCCTGTGGCCAGATTCAGTTGGATGCTATGTCCTTCGTGTCTCCGTACTATTCAAAGGAGGCAGTACTCAATGTCTGGACAGGTGAGATGACAGGGTTTAGAGTCGTCGGTAATTTCAACAAGGTAAATGATGCTGATAGAGTATACATCCCGGATCCTGCACTACGACGAACTAGCAGGGGCAGGCGTAAAGTAAAGCGCATCCGAAACGATATGGACCAATCTGAAGCAGGTGGAGCAACCAGGCAATGTTTGCTCTGTGCGGCGTATGGTCATAGGATGAAATATTGCCCCACACTGAAGAAAGACGATGCTTCCACATCGACGAGTGCTTCCGCATCGATGACTGCAACAACAGTTGCAAGAGGAGGTCCTGGCAGTCGTGGTGGACGTGGCTCTCGAGGCTGAAGGGGCGGACGAGGAATGAATAACTCAGAAGCTACATAATCTGTGGGACTATGTTTGTATTTTTAATATGTGGGACTATGTTTTTAATTTGTAATATGTGGGACTATGTTTTTAATTTGTAATATGTCGGACTATGTTTTTATTTGTAATATGTGTGCACTATGTTTTTATTCGTAATATGTGAGACTATGTTTTTATGCCTTTCGGATACTAAGTTTTTATTTTTACTATGTTATATTTTCTGATATGTTTGTACTATGTTCTCATTGCAGATATGGCTTCATATCGTATGCTTAATGGTAATATCGATAGAGGGCACTGAGCCGCAATTACGGAATCGGGCACGAACTTAGACGTGTTGATCACTCGCACCCCAAAGTCTAACTGGATGATACATCCTGCATGGGCTGATAGGTATGTGTCGGTACAATCACGTAGCACGTTCGTCATCGTTTTGATAGTAGCTAATTGTAAGCTACATTTTCTATATTTTGTAGGCTGAATCGAGCTGGACTTCTACCCTTGGCACGACTGTTTGAGGGTACATTGGATGAGTGGGTTGATCACCCGGACTTGGATGACGCGGGCGAACCAATGCAGCTGCACAAGAGGCCAGTATCACGCATCTCTTACGACAGGTCACTCCTTAGCTGCTTAGTAGATAGATGGAGACCAGAGACACATACGTTCCACTTTCCATGCGGAGAGATGGCTCCTACTTTACAGGACGTGTCTTACTTGTTGGGATTACCTCTCACCCGTGCTGCCATAGGACCTTTAGAGGTAGAAGATGGTTGGCTAGCATCTATGCATGCCCGTTTTCTGGCTGTGGTGCCAACAACCACCGCAATAGAAAATGATCGGCACGGGCCTCTTTTCAGGTGGTTGAGCCAGTTTCAGATTGTTGCCTTAGGATATCCCACTTATCAGTTGTCAGAGGCACAGATTGACCGGTCCCTAGAGGCATATATTATGTGGTTGTTTGGCAAGACTATGTTCATAGAGAACCACGTGACCACTATAGATGCACGATTGATCGGCATTGCACGAGAGATAGCTGAGGCACGTTCCCCTGAGAACATTGCGCGAAGGAGTTTTGGTTCTGCCTTGTTAGCAGCTACGTACAGATGTCTCTGCAAAGCATGCCAGTTGAGGTCTACGAAATCTGGTCTTCTCGAATGTCCACTTCTGTTGCAGCTTTGGTCTTATGAGAGATTCCCCATTGGTCGACCCTACGTTAGTGTTGACAAACCTTTCGGCAAGGAGGACATTGCTGGACATTACGTTCCTTCTATCGGTGACTTGCCTACTGTGGGATCTGTTTGGGCACGGAGAGAGGTATTTTCATTATTAACAATATGAATTAGTAATGTTTATTTCTCGCTATTCAATGTTACGTACTAATGTTTGTTGTGATGTGCAGAGACAGTTTACGCCTAGCCAAGTGAGGGGCTGCTACCCCTCCTTCACGGCACAGTTTGATAGTCTGCACGAGGATCAGGTTATATGGGAACCGTACACCCGTAAGGCTATTTCAGATAGATACCCAGGCGGTATTTCTGGAAACTGCACTAGAGATCAGCATTACTGGATGACCAAGGCCAAGCTGGTCTTCGATGTGACAGTTGAGGAGATGGCTATCAATAGGGTGATGAGACAGTTCGGTCTGTTCCAAGAGCCTGACATTCCGGTTATTTCACGATTACCAGATCATGTGCACAATTAAGTAATACTACTTTGGTTCTCATCTCTGCATTAATAGGTTATTGAGACTATTCGGAGTACTTATAGCTAATCATGTAACGTGCACTTCAATCTCAGGTATACTCGCAGCGGAGGAAACAAGTCCCATACTTCTTGGGTTCGCGATATCAGACCTTACCTCGAGGAATGGAATACTGCCCCGACAAATATATGGGATGAAGTTCGTGTCTTCGATTGGGACACGTACGGGTTGTATCTGAGGCGTTACAGACAAACCACAAGGATCTACATGGTTCCATCATCTGCTCCGGAACATATCCCAGTTCCTCTCGCTAGCGATCTCTTCCCAACTTCCTCACTAGTGGGAACCAGACACCACGCGGTATGTCCTCAGTTTGTCTCAGCTCCTACGTTTTCCCTATACATGAACATGTACAATTGGTTAGCTTTCTATGTACAGGGTGAATTGGGAACTCAGGCGCTAGAGGAGGTTACCGCTTTGGTCGACCGTGTTGACAAAGGTGAAAATATCCCATTGAGAGAGCAAGCAACACTGTTGAAGAGTCTTCAAGCGAATATACGTGGGTTTGTCGCAGCTGTTACCTGTAGGCGAGTCTCCGATGTTGTTGACACTCGTGTAGCACATCATCCGCCACGCCCCTCTCTGTAGCGTTCAGAACCACGGCCTTCACAGTCAGGGAGCTCCTCCTGGCAGCAGGCAGCTCCTTCACAGCCTGGGGGCTCCTCCCCTGCTTCACAGCCGGGGGGCTTCTCCTGGCAGCAGCCACCTACTTCACAGCCAGGAAGCTCCTCCTGGCAGCAAGCACCTCCTTCGCAGCCTGGGGGCTCCTCCTCGCAGCAGCCACCTACTTCACAGCCTGGCGGCTCCTCCTGGCAGCGGCCACCTACTTCACAGCCTTTCGGCTACTCCTGGCAGTAGCCACCTACTTCACAGCCCGGGGGCTATTTCTACCAGCAGCCACCTCCTTAGCAGGCCGCTGACTCTGCCTGGCTTCACCAGATGGACCTAGGTAACTAAACTTCGTACATTCTTGTGCAAAATGTAGTCTCGTAAGTCATTTCTTACATGTTTTAATTCACCAGCAGGCCAGTCGCAGCCGTTTATGGCTTCAGTTCAGTCACCTATATTTACTGGTCCTGGTTCGTACATACCTGGTGACGGCGAGGACGATGATCGTGTTGCATGCACCTACGGTATCTCCGAGACAGTTCTTACCACTCCACCACCACCATCGACGCAGGAGACACAGACACCGATGGACGAGGTGTTCTATGGCCGTGGTCATCGTGACACTCGTCCACCGCCTCAGCGCTTATCGCCTTCCGGTCCACGTCCCAGGAAGCCGAAGATTCGTCGCAAGCCCCAAGAGTGATATGGTCATCTACGTACGAGACATGACTATGTATTTATGTATGAGACATATGTAGCCTTTATGTATCGGACATATTCATGTATTTGACATGCTTAGCCTCTATGTATCGGACATATTTATCCTATATGTGATTGACATATTTATTCCGTCTGGAGAGAGAACAATAGCAACACAAACCAAATCAGTCGACATCAATTGCACATTACAAGTGAATTAAACGTTACAACTTAATTAAACCGCACTACATAGAACAACACTACAGAACATAGTACTACATGGAAACATAGTATTACATGAATGCATCATCGTCATCCTCCGTCGATGCAAATCTCTTCCCCTTCGTCGATGTAGAACTATTGCCCTTCGATGATGCGTTGATCTTCACATTGGTACTCGGCATGAAGACGTCATCTTCATCCTCCGTCGCTGCAAAACTTTTCCCCTTCGTCGATGTAGAACTCCTGCCCTTTGTCGATGTAGAACTCTTGTCCTTCGATGCAGAACTCTTCACCTTGCTTCTCGGCATGAAGAGGTCGTCCTCATCCTCACTTTCTGCTGACCATAAACCTGAATTATTCACAGCAATCCTGAGATAAGCATCACCCTTCTGCAGTTGCTTTTGCCATCTGGCGTGCAACCTCAGAAGTTCTTTCCGTATCTCCTCAAAAGTCCTGGGAGGCCACTCAGCCCTAGCTAATTGGCGAAACAACTCATTCATTATCAAGTCATTGCTAATGAGTTCCTCCCATGGTACTGCTCTGTCATTCATCTTGAAATTGGCAGCTAGACGAAGAAGACGATCGGACATACCCTTGTGAAAACTACGATCAAAAGGATAGTGAGGATGAGGAGGATGAGAAATCTCCATGAAAGAATGGCGAGAGCGGAAGGAAGGATGCGGGAGCGACAGGGAAAGGAAGGGCCTGCTCACCCTCCTTACTGCGAATGTAGTTATATAGGCGGGAGACAATGTGGCGAGAGTGGAAGTGGCGGGACAGGAAGTGGTGGGAGAGGAAGTGGCGGGAGAGGAACTGGCGGAAAAGGATCTTACGGTACATCTTGCTGAAATTAAAATACAATGTGCTGAAATTAAGATACATCTTGCTGAAATTAAGATACAACTTGCTGAAATTGAGTTATTGCAATCTAAATCTACTAGGTCCAACGTGGATATTTTCCTTTTCCATCTCCAGCTTCTTTTGCTGCCTCGCCTGCACGAGCCATTTCTTTCTTTTTCTGCCTCTCAGCTTCATGGGCCTCCTCTCGCTGCCGGTAGACCTCCGCCAGTCGAAGTTGGTTTTCTTGGTTTTTCTTCTTCATCTCAGCAAGAAAATCCCTCTGCTCCACACAGTGCTCTTGCCAAGCTCTCTCTCCTGCTCTGCTTTCTCCTCTGCTGCCGCCTTCTCACGGCGCTCCTCCACGTCCAAACTTGCCCATGCTCGACGACTTCTTTCACGAACCGCCCAGTCCGGCATTTTCGTGTCTATCCAACGATAGTACTGGCACAGGGGCGGAGGAGACTACAAAAGAAACACAAATATAACAAATCAAATCAATAGCAATATGAACAACGTGTTTATTCTGTGTGACTGAAACTTACCGGAGGCATGATGTACGGTGAAGGACCAACGGGTGGATCTTCCTCATAATTAGCGCACATGAAAAACTTCATGCCCAACCAATCTGAAAAATCCGTCACCTCCTTCACCTTGCAGAGATCACCGCACCAACAACGAACTGCTTCCACCCCCTGAGGCAGCTTCGCACTCTTCCATTTGCTAGGCCTAATGCTTTGATCCGAAGAAGGCAAACTCATAATGACTACCGCGCTGGTTTTTTCGAGTGTTGGTGGCTGATGGAGGAAGGCAGATACAATGCCTCCTTTTATAGGCAGATGACAACCGTAATGGCGGGAAATCGGGCGGGAGAGAATGGAGGGACAGAGAATGGCGAGAGAGAATGGCGGGAGAAAATGGCATCATAGAATGGCGGGACAGAGAATGGCGGGAGAGAATGGCGGGAGAAAATGGCGGGATAGAATGGCGGAAGAAATTGGCGGCAAATAAAAACGACAATACTACGACTTGCTGAAATTAAGATACATCTTGCTGAAATTAAGATACATCTTGCTAAAATTAAGATACAACTTGCTGAAATTGAGTTACAAGAATATAAATCTACTGAGTCCAACGTGGATATTTTCCTTCTCCATCTCCAGCTTCTTCTGCTGCCTGGGCTGCACGAGACCTTTCTTTCTTTCTCACTGTGGCAGATAGCTGAAAACAATAGCTAGCTCCTGTTCACGTTGTTTGAATGTTATGAGCACCAAATTGTTGACTTCGATAGACGATGCCAGCAGAAAATTTCTGAAACCTTCCTTCTTCAAAACCATTCGATCACCCGAGCCAATGAAGTACGACCAAGGAATGCTCACAAATATATCATCATCTTCTGAATCCAAAGTAATTTCAAAAAATAAAGAACCAGACCTAGGAATAGCCACAAATTTCATCAAACTCCTCAAAACCATGGTAGGAATAACCTGACAGAAACAAGCAACTTATATGATCCATCTTATGAACCAGCAAATAACAAACAAATAATAAAAAACAGAAACCAAAACTTACCATATGTTGGGAAATAACGTTCATGCGATCCATCCTATGAACGAAAGGAGTACACATTATGTAGTTGTCATCAAAGAGCTGCCGCGACATGACATACATTTGATGATAATTCAGAGTGACACCACGACTATAAAAACAGCTGTCAACAAGTTCCCTCTGAGTTTCACTCAGATCCTCAAGAGCTACAAAAAAATTCAGTTACTGAAATGAACCGCAAAAAGTATAAGCTCAGTCAAATCTGAAAATCTGTCAAACATAAATCTTACCAACATGGATAAAGGAAACAACATAACACCATCCCGATGAAATTCGACACTAATATAAGTTCCATAGTGCTCAAGCATAACAGTCATCATGTCACTGTGGCGGAGACCATAATCATTCATAAGTTCCTCTCACGAAGGACCATGGAATTTACTACTCATCCTACCATGTGTAAATATAACATGGTATAAATTACCCTCAGTGTTGTGTAGAGCAAGATCAATATCTGTGTCACCCCTCCCAATAGCTAAAGCTCTGCACTCATCAATGTACCGAGCAAGATGTGATCTAACACTGCACGGAACATACTACAACAAGAATGGAAGCAAGGATCATAAACTTATAAACAAAGGCATTCGAATATGCCATAGTTAGATAATGAAGACATCGAATCTTACAACACGTCTTGCACATCGACGATCCAGCACCACAGTAAATACGGACGCACCGGAATCAACGGCAACACAAGGGCCACCTGGAGCGCGGCATAATGGCCAAGCCATTACCTGCAAACGGACGGTGACAAATATTAACTAAATCCACTACCGACTTGACAGTTCTCATTCGATTGAGTTGGAAGCAAAAAAATATACCGTAGGCCAGTGGAGAATGTCCTGATCTATTGATTAAGCGGGTAGGATAACAGAATGGGTGTTCCAGCGAGGAGATCGGCGAGTCGGTGGAACCACCGGAGAGCAACGGTACTGAGAGGGGAAGAGGGGAAGGGTGAGGGTGAAATGACTGGTCGGAGGAGGAAGAAAAGAGGGCCGGGTCTTAGCCAAGGGCCAGTCGGCCTCCCACTGGCCGACAGGCGCCTTTCGGCCTACCCCAGGCCGACAGGCCTATCTCCTGGCCTCTGATTGGCCGACAGTATCCTTTCGGCCTACGGATGGCTGACAGGTCTCCGGTCGGCCTGGTGGTGGCCGACAGGTCCCTGCTCGGCCGGCTATTGATCTACAGGGTACTAGTATTGAAATTTTTCCACCTCACGCATCTGTTTTCAAATTTGCTACAAAATCCGTACTAGTTTTGAAAAAAATTCTCGCGTCGCTCCCTCCCTGGGGCGACTCGGGCGGCGGCTGAGCCCTCATCCACCGTGCCCCCTCCTCACTCCCCTCCCCTCGCCGTCGCTCGTGGACTCCGTCGGGCGAAGCCTGCGCGGATGCGGCGGCGGCAGGGCCTCTTCTTCCGCGTCACTCGCTAGGGGGAGCTGGCGGCAACGGGCGGCTGATGACGGCCGACGTTTGGTGCTGGCGTCGACTGCGAGCGGTGGGTGGGGCGCTGGGCGGCGGCGGCGGTCCGGGCTCCTGGCGCCACCAGGGCGTGGACGGCGTACCTCGTAAGCGTCATCGCCGACGCCTCGATCCCGCTCCGCACCCCCACCCCCTCCACCAACACCCTCCGCCTCTCACGCGCGCGCGTCACCACGATCACGTGCAGTTCCGGTACGTTCTTCCTCTCCACCTTTCGGTTTTGAAGGAAACATCACCACCTTAGTTCGGTACTTAGTTCCACTCATTTGCTAGAAATTTTCTACTTCTCTGCTGGATGCTGTGCTCACGACTGATCCTCCTAACTTGGGCAGAATTCAATTGTGGCGTGATCTCTCTCTCTCTGCCCCCCCCCCCCCCCCCCCCCCCCATCTGAACCATGTAAATCAACAAGGTAACTCTGCTGGTCATGGAATGACTAATTAAACTGCTTCCTCTTGATGTAATTATTAATATAATGGCTGCCTACGCAGGCGGTAATCCAAGGGTTTAAAAGCTGCAGGGAGGAGACCTCACCTCAGCAGACCCTCTCAGTCCCAAAGTTAACGTATAGTTGGTAATCTGTTTCACTCATTGTAACAAACTTGTCTATATAGAGAGAGTACCGATCGAGGAGGTTCTTTTCGGGTAGAAAGCTGGTTCATGGCTAACTTAAAAGTGCTTTTCCCCACTATATATCAGCCCGTCAATCAAATTGGCAATTTGCAGACTTACAGTAATAATGATCAACACCAGACGGTTAATCCAGGAACCAGTTCACTATTTAATTGCTACTATGACTTTTACTAATCTCCTCTCTACTTACAAAGGCCGTTGCCTACAGTCTGCTCGAATTAAATTAATTAAAAATGTTAGATCATTTTTTGGCAGAATCCTATATTACTCTTTTGTGCCTCCATTATTGCCTTTAACGGTACTGATTTCAATCTTTCCTGATTCACATATTGGTTAAGTATCAATTTTTCTTTTTTGAGAAATCAGTTAAGTGTCAAATTTATTCGAAGTATGATAGAAATCCACTTCAGAGTCCACTGCATAATTTTTGTGCTCTTAATGAACTGACGTTCATCGCAGTTGGCGCAAATGGATCTGGCAAATCAAACTTTTTCCACGGTAATATTTCAAAAGCACGATTATGCTGAATTACTATTATTTCTTACGCTTCTTGACACTTACACGCTACTTTCTTCCTAATTTGGCCATGTCAGATATCTCCAGCTATGCGGTTTGTCCTAAGTGACATGTTTCAGAACCTGCGGAGTGAGGATAGGGAAGCTCTTATCCATGTACGCCTCTTCTTTTCTTTGATCAAATGTGAATAGTTGAAATAAGTGACTGGTGTTTGAGCTAGTGACCATTTCCAGGAAGTTGCTGAACACTCAGTTATATCTGCCTTTGTCGAGATAGTGTTTGATAATTCAGACAACCGTATTCCAGTAAGTCCTCTAGTTTATTCAGCGTTAGTTTATTTGTTTCACTTGACTCTCAAGCTGTATCATACTTCACCGAGAGAAGTATCAATACTCATCCATATGAGTGCATGCAAATCATTATGTATACTACTTTGCGCTCCACCTATATATATGGCTACTCCAGAGACTCAA
The DNA here is from genome assembly GCA_022496015.1 of Hordeum marinum. Classification (NCBI taxonomy): domain Eukaryota; kingdom Viridiplantae; phylum Streptophyta; class Magnoliopsida; order Poales; family Poaceae; genus Hordeum; species Hordeum marinum. The sequence continues at coordinate 486,831,022 of CM039675.1, forward strand.
AAAGTCCTCTAAACTATTCAATTTTCCTTCAGGTTGATAGAGAAGAGGCGCCCCTGCGGAGGACGGTTTCTTCAAAGAAGTATGAATACTACCTGGATGGGAAACATGTTAGGTACGTCTTATACCATAAACCGGTTAAGCATTGTTGTATCTTGTCGCTTGCTGAGATCCACTTCTTATTGCTACCATGTTCAGTAAAACTGAAGTCATGAACCTGCTGGAGAGTGCTGGCTTTTGACGCTCTAATCCATACTACTCCGTATATTGTACAGCAGGGGAAGGTAAAAACTATTCATCTGATTGTTCCCATGATGTGTTCAAATATGATATTAACAAAGTTTTCATGTGTAGATTGCATCCCTTATTCTAATGAAAGATTCAGAACGACTGGATCTTCTCAAAGAGATTGGCGGTATGCGTGTTTATGAAGATAGATGTCGGGAGAGCTTGAAAATATTGCAAGAAACAGGCGAGTTTAAATCCCAAAAAAATATATGCATAATTTTTCTAATGATCTGTTGAGACGTCCATTAATAATTTGATTAACAGCCCACAAAAGGAAGCAGATTGGTCAAACTGTCCACTACCTTGAGGAAAGACTGAGAGAACTTGATGAGGAGAAAGAAGAACTAGAGAAGTACCAGGATGTGGACAAAGAAAGAAGATCACTTGAGTATAATCTGTTGGACCATGAACTAGATGATGCTAAAAATGAATTAGTTTCAGTAAGACTTTCCCTTTTGTTACATATGTTCACTTTGGATATTATTATTCTATATCAGGCAAATTTGAATAGTATCATTACAATATGATTGAGGCCTTTTGCTGGGCTTTGATGAACACATCATTAACATTTCGCACTCAAATGATCACCTGAGTATCTCTTTGATTGTCTTCCACAGTTCGACCCTGATCGAAGAACCTTGTGGTTCTTTGAGCTCCTCATCAAGCTCAAAATACCCGAGTGCAAAAAACTGTAAATATTTTCTGAGGCACAGTGTCCACCCTTTTGGTGACACATAGAATTAAGTGACTCCAAGAAAAACAAAAATATATCTTTGCATCGTTCTGTTAAGGCAAAGAATTGTTAATGGGTGCTATTCTCTGTTTCCTTTGCTAAACATTGCCTATTTTTCTTCAGTAGTATGTCTGCAAAATAATCCATGCTCTATCACTTTCCATATTAACTCCATGGATCGTAGCCACTGCAAAAGGCATTTTTCTCCAAAAGGAGACACCCAAGATCAAACCTACTTATCCATTAATCCTACTGCATCTTATAATACTTATTCTACTGACTGTATTTCATTTGCCTCTTGTTAGATGGATGACGATCGGAAAAAAAAAATCTGAAAGGTTGTCAAATGCGAACGATGAAGTGGCAGATGTAAGTGAGAAAGTCAAGAGTTTTGATAAAGAAATAGAAGTCTATAGAGAAGGGATGGATGAAACTAAGTCCCAAAAGGAAGACGTCGAGAAGAAGCGTACTAAAACACTAAAGCTAGTCACTCAGATTGAACTTGATTTGAGAGATATAGAAGACAGAATTTCGAGTGAAAAACAAGCAAAGGCATGGCGTGCTCTGGATTTCTCATGGTTTTGAGTAATTTTGTTTTGTTGCCGCACTAAAAAGGATTCGATCGTAAGGATGAAACCGTGAAGGATTTACACAGTATGAGGAAAGAGAGTGAAAGGTCAAAGTCTGAATTGGCTGAAATTAGTAATGCACACCAGGCAAAATTGCAAGAAGAGGAGGAGATGTCAAAAAGGTAAAATATAATAGATACATTTTACTTGTTGATGGATATTCCTTTTTGACATGTTGCATTTTGTGGGGATAGCATAGCGGACCGCGAGAAGCAGCTGAGCATATTGTACCAAAAGCAGGGGAGGGCAACTCAATTTAAGAATGGTGCTGCCAGAGATAAGTGACTTCAGAAAGAAATTCATGATCTTGGCGTGTACAAGCCCTCATGCTCGACTAAAATGGACTAACAAAACATGTTATAATTTGGGACGGAGGTAGTAGAAAGCAAACAAGGTTCAGGCTGGGGATGCCAGCTTACAATACAGAGAAATGAAAGAAGAAAAACAGAGTCATGAAATTCAACAGTTTCACTTCATAACTCTCATTCACTGTCGAAGATGTTGAAGAGCACATGTGATCGATCAGTCTTCCCAGCAACATCCCAATCAAAAGCACTCCTAGATAAGGTCTTGAAACACAATCTCACCAATTAACAGCCTCACAAAATCTGCCCTGAGTTGGCTCACCCTCTCCGAGTCCACTTCCACCAACAACCTGTCTAGCCAACTGCCAACTGCACCCTCCAACCACCAACGCAAAATGCTTCTTGCCATTGCCATTACGTGCACTCCACAGTTCCAACCATTGTTTTGTTGTGGGGTCCTCGCCTGAACGACTAGTTCCTCCATTCCGGGGTAGAGGAGCTGAAGGGATGCAGCTAGGCGGTTTGCGGCCTCGATGTTTCTACCACCAGAGCTGTCATGATGCACAAATCTAGGCGGTTGTCAAGTGCCATCGAAAACCAGCAGGGACCAATGAGTCCCGCCTACAGATTCATGATCTTCATTGTCATTCACAGCAAACAGGCCAATATCGAGTGTTGTCAAATCAAACCCTCCATGCGGGACGTACGGGCAGTGTGCAATGAGATGTGTGGTTGAAACATCAAAAAACTGAATTGACGCACCTCCTCCGACCATGTCTGACAAATGATGGAAGAATCTGTTGATATTTGAGTCGCTCAGAAAGTTGGGACCCTGCAACTCCTGGATGTCATTTTCCAAGACCATGTTACTGCTCTGGGTGCTGCTGGCATCCTCAGTCATGTTAGTGCTAGCCTTTTTGCTCTTGCAGGTATTGGTACCGCTGCCGTCTTTGGAGGAGCTGTTGGTGTTGAAGTTCTTGCTACTGTTGCCACTCGTGATGCTGCTGCTAGATTTGTTGCTTTTGCTGCCATCCTCGACGATGCCAATGGACTTCTGGTTCTTGAAGGAGTTGGTAGTGTTGGCATCCTCAATGCTGCTGCTCGACTTGGTCTGGGTCTCTTTGGGGGGAGTTCTTCAGGAAAAGCTTCTTCTCAATGACATCAAGTCCCATCTTTCTTGCCCCTGACACCACCAGAGTGCATTGCTTCTCCTGCAATGAAATTAGCATGACAGCTGATGAGCATCTCGAAATATATCCAGGCTGATACAAAATTCGAATGCAACAGGGGCAGGAAAACAACTTACATTATCATCTCCTTGGTTCCAATTTGTGAACCAACTTGGAGTGTCTGGAGTGCCTCCAGCTGCTCCTCCCCTAGGTCCACTTTTTATTCGTTGATCACGCATCCTGGCCATGGAAGGAGACATCCTTGGCTGCTGTACAGCACCTCTCCCTCTTCTTGACGACAAGTCAGGACGACGAACTCTGGGGTCACCAGACCCATTGTCTATTGGCTCCCAAGTGTCAGTTCTTGGCAGAGGAGGCAGTGGGGTGTGGGAAAAGAAACCAAGTTGGCAAGCATCGATGGCAAAGATGTACAGCTCACTAAGGATCAACATTGTTTCCTCAACTTCTTCTTCGCTGGCATGCCCCTCTACAATACGAGGCATCACGGTCTTGCAATTCGAGTTCCAGTTATGTACTTGATGATCAGCACCCTCATCTCCGAGCCTCTTGTGCTGGAATCTCGTCATAGACTTGCAGCAGCGATGAAAGATCTCCTTATATTTGCTCTCCATTATCATGATGACGAATCTGCCGAGTCCAGGGCGAAACTCTTCCGGCTCAGGTCGTTGAGATGGCCCCATGTAATCACATATCCCGCCAAATCCCTTCCTCACCCAATGCACTCCAAGCTTGGTCTGCTCGATCTGCGCCCTTGAGATTCGGCCATGGTTGCCGTCAAATCCAGTCAAAACAGCCTGGGGATCATCCATGTAAAGCCTATGCTCTTCCCAGAGCATCTGGAAGTAGCCTTTGTCAGTATAGAAACCCACAAGCCAATATGTCCGTCCCACAATCACAAACACAGCATACTGATCTCTGTATGTCACTGCGTAGTAGAATGTGCCTGAGAGAGGCGTTGTGTATAAAATCTGATTAGCCACCCTGACTCTCTGTTCTGACATACAGAACAACCAAAACCTGAAATGTTAGCATCCCTGGCATAAGGGCCCCACCAGACAGCAGGCAAGACCAAGCAGGCGCACGACCAAGTCGTGCACGCAAGTCCAACGCACGGTACACGGGAACGGAGTGGGCCCAAGCAGTCGAGATGAGTACTTAATCTCTACCAGCCACTAGACGCAGCATCCAAAGGATCACGGCGAACTGGCCTGACGGCTACCTACCCCTCCTTAGTTCCTTTCTTCTTCATGTGCAAGATAGAACCGAATTCCCAATTATGTAATAGTTGTAATCGCTACTACTTCAGAGCAGCTAGATCCATATTCCCCATCACTGTGTTCTTATCATTCATGAGCTTGGGCTGCTCGATAGCTCGCCAAAACCTGCTGGTCCGTTCCATTCAGATCGAAAGTAACCGTGTTCTGCATAAAACAAGAAGCTTTGATGAGCAATCGCCCTTCAGGATATTCATGTGATAAAAGAACGGCCTTTTTTTCATCGTAATAAAGAAATAAAGGCCTTTCAACGCAAAAAGTCTTTTCTTTTCGATGACCGGCAGGAGTTCTGCCAATTCTAATTCTATTGGAAGAAAAGAAAAGAGTAACCGAGTAAGAAATGATCCCATCTATTCCGGTCCTGTCCCGAGCCGGCACCCTTGTACGAGCAGCCTCGCACCACTCACTCAGGGAACCGGCCCATCCTGCGCCTCTTGGCGCCCCAGCGCTGAAGCAACGCAAAAGTCTCCAGTTCCCGGATTTATCACCCAAAAACCTATCGGCGGCAATCCCTAAAGGAACGTGCTTTTCTCCGAATGTAGGAGCACAAAAGGTTGCGATTTTGCCCCAAAATCGCAAACCATCGCGCACCCTCCCTGCGCACAAACCTCCGCCGCCTCCTCCCAAAGCAGTGGAGCGTTCAAAAACTTGTATCGTTTGCTTTCGAAGAAGCAGATCCAGAAGAGGGGGAAGGGAGGGGACGGGGGAGGAAAGGGAGAATACCCTAGGTAGCTTCGGCTGGGGGGCTTCCTTCTTCTTCCCCATCTTTCTTTCTCCCGTCGGCCCGCCGCGGTGCTCGTCCTGCCCTGTTCTCGCTCTGCTCTGCTGGAATGGAAGGGGGGAAGGGGGAGCGGGCGGCGTTGTCTTTGCTGGGGCGCTGCGCGAGAAGTAGGTGGGGTTTTGCGGGGTTTATAGAGCATCTAAAGCTCTCTCTGCCTTGATCCCTTTTTTTAACGCAGCACGGACCAATCGCTTGTATACATACGTATATATTCATCCTTATGAACGTTAGGCTTTACAGTTTTTCTGAAAAAGGTTTTCTGCCACTTTGTATTACAAAGCAACCAACCAGTACAGCCAACGAAAGATATTGGTACGAAAGCAGCACAGACACGTCCAAAAAATTGAAAGAGAAAATACAAAAGAAATAAAAGCAAGCAGTGTCGGATCGACGAAAGCGACGATTCCCCATAACTGATGCGCCCACCATAGGATTCCCATCACGTTCCAATGCCTCTGAGTCATCGTGTACCAAGCAATACCTTCAGGAAGGACTGCAACGATACCGACGCTGCTGCCCAGACGAGTCCTAGGGTTTCTCCCGGTACACGGGGTAGTGGGGGAGAGGTACACCCGACACCCTTCAAGAACGGAGGCGGCGCCCACAGGCGTCACCACGTCGGTGTCGACAGGGGCCGACAAGGATTTCTCCCGACCACAACACAGCCATGGCCCTAACCAACCATTGGCTCCACCATGTCTGCCGCCCACCAACATGCGCCAACCCAGTCTTGAGTCCTCGTCGACGTCTCACCATGGAAAACGCTGCGAGGCCGGCCGAACCAAGACGAAACAACCGTAGACGAGGAGCGGCAGTACCCTAGCCACGTGGGAGGGAACAACCTCTACCGGCTTAAGCGGTAGCAGACCGAGCGTAGCAGCAGGAGCACACCAGGCGACTAACCCGGCCGGGTCCAGCTCGGACCCGTGAAGTTCCCACCGCCGCGCAGCAGCAAACGCGACGCGGATGCCGCCTCCCCCCATCACAGGACGCTCGAAGATCTAGCCAGAGACGGCATGACGAAGCCCAAAACGGCCCGCCCTGACCCATATCGGGCCCAAAAGGGCCTAGATCTGGGCCGGTAGGGCGCTGCCGGCTAGGCCCTGCGTGAAGTCACCGCCGCCGCCAAGAGGCCGCGCCATCACCACGTCGCCACCCTGGCCTTCGCCGGAATGCCGCCGGCCGGGAAGCACCGCCGCCGGGCCCAGCCAACCCACGCATAGCACCCGTGACAGGGAGGAAGACAGGGCGCCCGCGACGGGGAGGAAGACAGGGCACCCGCTGACGCCCAAACCCACGAAGCCCTCCACGCAGCCACTGGAGGGGGGGGGACACCGCTGCCCGCCACAAGCACCGTGTCGTCATGGCCCTCGCCAGCACCGCCCCATCGCTCGTGGGGGTCGTCCCGTGCCAACCCTGGCCGAAAGCGGAGGAGAGAGCCGCCCCGCCGTCGCCGACGTCGGTAGGGCTTCGCCCGCTAGCGCGCTCCGGCGGCGGCAAGGGGAGGGTGGGGAAGGAGGGGGCGAGACCTGCTCGCGAAAGCGATGCGCGCGGGGGGGGGGGGGGGGCTTCTCGTTTTTTCTGCTCGTAGGCCCTACCTAGGAGAAGCTCGAAGAGCGCCGATCAAAGAGAAGTTGAGTTTGTTGACGATCACGTGTCGACATCTAAAATTCACCTCAGGATACGAGATCGAGAATGATCGATGCTTTTTCCACGGCTTTATAGTTTGTGCGGCATTAATACTTCAAGGAATACGGTATAAAATTTAGCTACGGTTTGGTCTTGGTGTACATTAAATTATTTTGGTACGGTTTCAATCTAATTGACACGAATTTGAAAATGACGTATAATAATTTACAAATTGACGACTCAAAACACATATCTTTTTATACCAAAAGTATATAACTATATTCAGTGTATATGCATGCATGGTTTCGATGGTTATGAAAATGGCATTCTTTTGAAGAGAAACATAACTACTTAAGAAGAAAAATGGATGCTCTTAACAGGAAATATGGCTTTTGTACAAAAAATGAGAACTTGTATGGTTGTTTATCCCAAGATATATAATATCTGTTAATTTCGGTTTCTTTGGTTAACCATTCGGTTCGATATATACCATAGAAACCAAAATTCAAAATGGTAAAATTTCATACCATCTGAAACCATAAACCGTAAAAACCATAAAATTGGTTCGGTTCGGTTTTATTTTCGGTATGGCTTTTCGGTTTAGTTTTAAAATGTATAGGGTGATCTAAAGCTCAGCCCTCCCATCCACCCTAAACGCCTTAGCGCTCTGCCCAGTCATTGTCTAGGCCGGAGGATGGTTGGGGGTCTTGGCTCCGACGCAATTGGGGTTCACGGCCAGTTGGTCTGTGCCGGCCTACGGCGTAGCTTCTCTAGGGCTCGGACAGTCTGCAACAAGCGATTAAGGGCCTCTGTGTCCGCCTAGCGTGTCGTGACGCTGCTACGATCACGGGTGCACAGTGGCGGGAACTATGGTCATGCTCGGCGTGGGGAGGGCCTGGCCAAGGCAATGCTAGGTCAGGCTTGGGGTGCGAGGGAGGGGTTGCGTGTGGCAGAGGAGCCGGGGACGCGCATTCGGATGGCGGCTGCGTGGGCAGGGCATGGGCACTGCACAGAGAGCGCTCTCTGTGCATTCCATCCTTTCGATCACCACCCCTGGCTGGCGCCTGGGTGGTTTTGGCTGGGTCTCCTTATGTCCAGTATCGTGTGTATGGTTGCATTTGGGGCCCAATGTAGTGAGCTGAGTGCAGGTTCCTCTAGAAGGTTCTGGACAGAAGTTGTTTGTTGTTTGCAAAATGCAAATGAATTGGAATTTGAAAGCGAGATTTGGTGTGGTTGATTTAGTCACTAGGATGAGTGTGTGCCAAATTGCGGAGAAAATGGTCCCTATAGCTAGTACTTGTTGTACAACTTGAAAGAAGGGGCCAAAATGCAAAAGTGGAAGAGGCACTCAAATGCAAATGTTCCTGGTGTGGCCAGGGACTTTTCTGAGGTATGTTGGGTCCAAAGAAATTATGATAATTTTCTAGGAATTTTCCTAATAATCAAAAAGGTAGTTGCTTCACAACTTAGGTGACCTAGGGTATACATCTTTTGGAGAAAAGGATTTATTCTAGGGTATTTGATTATGAGCCAATGTGAGGCTGTCCTAGAGAGAGAGAGAGAGATTCTCAGTTGTTTTAGATTTGTTAAGTCCAGAGGAGTTGATTGGGGAAAACCAGAACAAAGAACCAGCAAGATCAACAACAGCAGAAGCAAGAAAAAGAAGGCGCAAAAACCAGGGTGTCACACCCTCCCACCTAATCTTCGACGGCGCACCCACCCATGGCCCTGCGCGTTCTATCCCTCTTGACTGACAACAAGACGGGCCGGTTTGACCAAATGTATAGATTCTTTTGGTTGTCTTATGACGAGTCATGGATAAATGCCACACAAAGTTTGAGCTAGGTCATGCGTGATTCCCTCCTCCCTCACAAAGTGAAGGGGCCACACCCTACATTTACATCATGAACCCTTTTCTATCACACTGGACGCTTTTAGACATGCATGCATCATGTGCCACATCAAAATTGTGCATTGAGAATTTAAACATCACACCATCCTTTTCGTAAGAACAAATTTTGAGTTCAGATCTCTCAGTAAAGCAGAGACGACATCGTTTGATGAGCTTGTAACAATAATATTATCAACATAAATGATCATAAATGTGGATGTATTTGACTTGTTATAGATAAATAGTGATGTGTGAGATTTAGAGGGAACAAAACCAAGTCTTTGTAACTTGGATCTCAAACGATAGTACCATGCCCTAGGAGCTTGCTTCAGTCCATAGAGAGATTTGTCTGGCCTGCATAGATGAAAAGGTTTACTTTTATGTTCAAACCCAGGAGGTTGCTTCATATACACTTCCTCTTCCTGAACACCATGGAGAAACTCGTTATGCACATCTAGTTGTCTAAGACACCATCCTCGGAATACATCAATAGATAGAACGAGATGAATAATGGAAGCCTTAACAACTGGACCGAAAGTATCCTCATAATTGATGCCATACCTTTGTTTCAACCTGTTTGCAACAAGTTTGACCTTATAACGACTGATTGTACCATCAAATTTTCTTTTTATTCTAAACACCCATTTGCACTCGATCACATGTTTACATTGATGAGAGGGAACTAGGTGCCATATTTTATTTTTCTGAAGTGCCTCAAACTCTTCTTCCATAGCCTTTCTCCACTTCAAATAAGTAAGTGCTTGTGTGACAGTATTTGATTCTCCTATTGAGAAAGACAAACCAAATTTAATTTTATATAAATAGGTTGGATTACCCCTAAGCAAAGTCTTGTATGAGGTGATGTAGACACATGTGGTACGGTAGCAGGGTTGTCATCCACAAATGATCCCGGTGTCTGTTGTGTATCCTTCTCCAAGCCAGAGGAATCTGGTGATCCTGAAGCTGAGTTGCCTCCTCGTATGCCCTTGGATCTTTTGTGGTCGAAACCAGTGGTGTGGATGATGAACTGGTCATTGAAGATCCGATCGGGGTAGCAAAATCCAGTTGGGGTCCCGTGCTGGTTGGGGCAGTCGACGCGGGTTGGCGTAGGTCCCGCCTGACGTAGCGGCGTGGCTCGAGAGGAAACTGCGTGGGTGGCAGGTCCGTAAGAGGTGGCACGTTGAGCCTCTATTGGAGCGAGGTGCCTGCACTTATGGGATAACCAGTCAAGGGCCACGTGGCGGATGACGGTTGGCGCGGTTCGACGTCCGCGGAGGATCCGACCGGACTGTCCGCCTGACAAGGTGGCGATCCCATGGATTGCTGCAGCTGGCGCGCCAATGATCCCAAGGAATATGCATCTAGGAGATTGCCACGTTTAGGAGTACACATGAAATATGACCTCTGAAGATTATTTTTGACATTATGTTTACCCTAATTTTCTTTTTTTCGCAACACTTGCACCTATATCTGCAATACACTCATCAGTACAGTTAGGAGGATTAGTCAAGTTGTCGGTATAATTGTTATCCTCTGAAAACACACCGGATAAATGAGGATGAAGAAGAAGGATTTCTTTCCAAAGGTAAGCGTTGGCATTGGGGTGGAGATGAGCAAAAGGAAAGATTGTTTTATCAAAAACGACATCTCAAGAAATATAGACTCTACCGATAGGAATATAAAGACATTTAACACCCTTTTGTTGAGCACTATAACCAAGAAAACACACATACTCCCTTCATCCCATAATATAAGAGCGTTTCTAACACTAGTGTAGTGTAAAAAACGCTCTTATATTATGAGACAGAGGGAGTAGTTTGGAGGAAAACGTGATCTTACGATTATTAAGATGGAGATTAGGCTAACATGCACAACCAAAAACACTGAGGGAATTGTAATCAGACCTAGTGTGAAGAAGACGTTGCATGGGGTATCATTAGTAATAACACAACTAGGCAACATGTTAACAAGATAAACAACTGTGATGAAGGCCTCATCCCAAAACTTCAGAGGCATGGAAGCACTGGCAAGGGGTGTCAAGCCTATTTCAACAATATGTCTATGCTTACACTCGGCACAGCCGTTTTGTTGATGTGCATGGGACAAGAGACATGATGGGAGATGCCTAATTTCTAAAAAAATGTGTTTACTTTCTCATATTCACCACCCCTATCAGATTGGACGGCCAGAAGCTTAGTGTCAAATTAACATTTAACAAGTGCTTGAAAATTAAGAAAGACTTGAAATACATCAGAATATTTCTTAAGGAGATAGAACCAATTGAATTTGCTATAATCATCAATGAAACTAACATAATAGGTATGTACCAACACAAGTAGCGGCTGGACCCCACACATCAGGGAAAAAAGTTGCAAAGGTTTGGTAGAGATACTAGTTGATACAGGATAAGGAAATTGATGAGCTTTTACCTTTTGACATGGATCACATAGAGTTTCAGAACTACGCTCACCAACGTAAGGGGGCCTATTATTTCTAAGCACTTGTTGAACAATAAAAAAGACGGATGTCGTAGTCATGCATGCCACCACCCGAAAGAGAGTTTGATGACACCACAAACTTGTTTATTGAGGCTTCTAAATTGGGAAATCAATGGATAGAGCCCATGCATGCATCTATCTTTGTAGAAAATTTTCCTCGTGCTCAAGAAAAAATAAGAGTAAAACTCAAGAAAAAAATTGTTGCCAATGCCCATGCGATGAACGAAAAGAAGACTTTTAGATGTGTTGGATAGTGAAAAATATTTCTAAGATGGATATCTCGATGTGGGGTTTTAACAATTGAATGACCAACATGACAAATCTCCGTACCTTCACCATTTGTGTTGTGGACTTGATCTTGACCAACGATACTTTTCAGTCATGGTTACTTTCTCAGGCTCATGAGTAATGTGGTTGGATGCCGGAATCAACATACCAATTTGTATCCATATCATAAGAGGTGTCCACGGTATCTACAACTTTATTTCTTTGGGAGTTGTTTTCAGCCTAATGCCAATCACAATCCTTAGGAATATGGTTAGGGATTTTATGCAAATTTGACACTTATTTCCGTACTCTTTGTACCCTTGAAAAACGCCACCAACATGCCCCGATTGTTGGTGAAGAAGAGGTGGTGGTTGTTTTCGTAGTTGTTGTTGCTGCCACCGAAGCTTTGGTGATGATGGCTGCTCCCACCACCACCATTGCCTGCGTTGTGGTGCCCGTTGTTGCCCGTCGTTGAAGTGGCCTCCTTCATAGCCGCTGTCACCACCTCCTCCGTAGCCGCTGCCACCACCGCCATGCTTCCCTCCTCCATATCTGGAAGGGACATGGGAGGATGACCTTGGAGGGCCACAATGGCCCCTTGAGGCGGGCATGGCACTGGACTTGAAGGATTCGACGCTTGAACCATGGAACATCTCCATGCATTGGTCAAAGTTTGACACCATGCTAAAGAGATGGTCAGTGGAGAGAGGCTCGATGTGGACATCTAGGGCTGAGACAATGGGTTGGTACTTCATGCCTGGCCCTCCGACGATGAAGGAGATCAGTTCGTCCTCACCGATTGGTTTTCCTACAGCAGCTAGCTCATCGGCCAAGAATCGCATGTACCGAAGTATGCGCCGACTATTTGAGAACACTTTTGGGTGTTGGTGAGACCGGTGTGGATGTTGTTTGTTAGATGTGTATAGTCCTCTTCTTGTATATCCCCATTGTATAAGGGGCTTCTTGCACTTTACAACACTTGTACATGTATGGACTTTGGCCCTTAGTGAATGTTAGTTGCTCTTTCTCTAACATGGTATCAGTTGCCAGGTTCCTCTCCTGCACGCCGCAGCTCCGTGCGCTCTAGCCTACCCCGCCACCGGCCATCTCCTCCCTGGCCACCGGCCGCCTCCACCCCCATCGCCGGCCCTCTCCTTCCTGGTCGTCGGCTGTCCTGCTCTCTGCTCGGCTGCTTCTCCTCTGCCCCGCGCGCCCTGTTGTCTCTCCTCCGCGCCCGCGCCCGAGGCCAGGCGCAGCTGCTCCGAGCCCGCCCGGCCCGGCAGCCAATGTCCCGCCCTCGCCCGCGGCCAACCGCCGCAACTCCTGCGCCCCCCGGCAGGCGCTACTCTGCCGGCCGTCGGCGGCCCACATCCGGCCGTCCCATGCCCCACGCTCGCCCCTCGATTCTGCATCGGGGCGGTATCGAGCGGGTGAGCCTCCCGATCTAGATCGGGGTGCGTTGACTTCAAAAAAAACAGAAGGAGCGAGAGCTCCTCATGTCTCATTCGAGCTATGTTGTTATTCCTCGGTGCTCGGTGATCTTTGATGGCACCAACTATGCCGAGTTCGTGGGTTTCATGCGCACCCATATGCGCGGCCTTCTTCTGTGGGGCGTTCTTTCTGGTGAGGTTTACTGTCCACCGTGTCCTGTTCCTAAAGTGACTCCTACACCACCGGTGCCACGGTTCTTGCTGCTGACGCATCTCAGGCTGATCAGGATGCAGCTAAGGCCCTTGATGACGCTGCAGTTGATACTTATGATCAGCAGGTATCAGCTTACTAAGATGCTTTTTCAGTTTACCGTGAGGATCTGTCTGCTTACACTTAGTGGTGCAATGATGATGCTCGGGCTGCTATTGTTCTCACTTCGAGTGTTCTCCCTCAGTTTGCTTCGGATTTCATGGGCCTCGACACTGTTGTAGCAATGTGGTCATTTCTCTGTCAACGCTATCAGCCATCTGGTGATTCTCTGTATTTGTCTATGGTGCGTCAGGAGCATGCTCTTCAGCAAGGTGACTCGTCTATTGACGAGTTCTACACTCAGTGTTCTGCCATCTCGCTTCAACTTGATTCTCTTCGCATAGTTGTTTGTGGAGCTTGCCATTGCTGTCAGACTACCCGGGCTGACTTGGATTTCCAGTGTGTCCATGAGTTCTTATCTCGCCTCTACTCTGAGTTTGAGCCTCGATGTGCTCACTTACTCGTTCGTGGTTGTGTTCCTATATCGGAGGTGCTTGCTGAGCTTCGTGCTGAGGACACCCGCCTTCGTTTTGTTGGGTTACTTGTGGTTCCTTCTGTGTTGGCTACCAAGGCTCCTATGTCGTCTACTCGTCCCACCGCTCCACCGCTCCTGCCCACACCTTCAGGGGGGTCGTTCGCCCTCCTTATGCTGAGAAGGGCCAGTCGCGGAGTCACACCTTCTGTGGCTATTGCTCCCGGCAAGGTCACCCAGAGGCTGATTGTCGCTAGAACAGCGAGACCAGAGGCTCTCCTCTTCCAGCAGGAGTCATGCGTCTCCCTCGATCCCGTCACTCACTGATCGGGTCATTGTGAAGCTCAAGCGCCTCCTGGCTGCCTCTGGCTCTTCATCGACTGGTTCTGCTACTGCTATGATGGTTGCCACCCCTCCATCACCATCAGCAACTACACCGTCACGTACATCTTCGTGGGTTCTGGATTCTGGAGCTTATTTTCATATGTCTTCTGATTCTTCCGCTTTGTCTTCTCTTCGACCTCTTGATTATCCTATTAATGTTCTTACTGCCGATGGCACATCTCTTCCTGTTTCTAGTCATGGCACTCTTTCTACTCCGTCTTTTTCAGTCCCTAATGTCTCTCATGTTCCACGTCATACCATGAATCTTTTTCCGCTGCCCAACTTACTGATTCTGGTTGTCGTGTTATTCTTGATCCTGACTCTTGTTTTGTTCAGGATCTCCACACCAAGGCCCTGGATGGTTCTGGCCCTCGGTGTCGTGATTCAGAGGGCCTTTGGGAAGTTGACTGGCTTCATGTTCCTTCCGCTGCCACCACCTCAGCCAGTTCCCATGCGCTCGCTGCCTCCTCTTCTGCGTCTTTCCAGTAGTGGCATCTTCGTCTGGGTCACATATGTGGCTCCCGCTTATCGTCCTTGGTGCGTCAAGGTGTCTTAGGGTCTGTTTCTGGAGATGTTTCTTTACATTGTGAGGGTTGTAGACTTGGAAAATAGACTCAATTACCTTATCCTCATATCGAGTTGGTGTCTCAACATCTGTTTGATTTAGTTCACTCTGATGTATGGGGTTGTGCTCCCTTTGATTCGAAAGGTGGTCATCACTACTATGTGTTATTTATTGATGATTTCTCTCACTACACTTGGCTCTACTTTATGAAATCTTGCAGTGAGGTTCTCTACATATACAAACGTTTTGCTGCCAGGGTTCACACCTAGTTTTCCACGCCTATTCGCACTTTTCATGCTGACTCTGCTCGCGAGTTTATCTCCCAAATGTTGCATGGTTTTCTCGTGGACCAGGGCACTCTTGCCCAGTTCTCCTGTCCTGGTGCCCATGCTCAGAATGGTGTTGCAGAACGCAAGCATCGTCATCTATTTGAGACGGCTCGTGCACTGATGATCGGTGCTTCCCTCCCACCTCACTTTTTGGCCGAGACCGTGTGTGCATCCACCTACCTTATCAACATTCAGCCATCGACTGCCTTGCAGGGTGGTATTCCTATGGAGCGTCTCACTGGTCGTTCTCCCGACTACTCCGCTCTTCGAATGTTTGGGTGTGTGTGCTATGTTTTTCTTGCTCCACGAGAATGCACCAAACCGACTGCTCAATCGGTTGAGTGTGTTTTTCTTGGCTATAGTGACGAGCACAAGGGCTATCAATGTTGGGATCCACTTGGTCGTCGGTTGCACAATTCGTGTGATATGACCTTTGATGAGTCCCATTCTTACTATCCGCGTCCTTCCTCCTCCAGCTTCTTTGTGGAAGATATTTTTTCTTCTTCTTCCCGATACATCCTGTCTTGTGCCTCCTATCTCATCCCTTCCTCCGGCACCTCTCACTCCTCCTTCTCCACCACAGCCACCACCTTCACCTCCATCCACCTCTCCCCCATCCTCTCCAGTCTGTCGTCCTCTCTCTCCTTTTCCTCTTCACTACACTCGTTGTCCTTGTGTTTGAGGATGATTCTACTAACACTCCCTCCACTTCCGGAGCCACTCCTTCCATGCCTCCCCCAGTTCATAACCTCCGTGCTCGGCCTCGCCCCTCACCTGATCGCTACTCTCCTCACTAGTATGGTCTCTCTGCTGTTGCCGAGCCCACCTCCTATCGGACTGCCATGACTCAGCCTGAATGGCAGATTGCTATGGCCGAGGAGCTTGCTACTCTTGAGCGCTCCGGCACATGGGATCTGATTTTTCTTCCTTCTAGTGTTCGTCCCATCACCTGTAAGTGGGTCTATAAGATTAAGACTCGCTCTGATGGATCTCTTGAGCGCTACAAAGCCTGCCTTGTGGCTCGTGGCTTTCAACAGGAGCAGGGACGTGATTATGATGAGATTTTCGCTCCTGTGGTCCATATGACCACTGTCCGCACTCTTCTTCATGTTGCCTCTGTTCGCCATTGGTCTATGTCTCAGCTTGACGTCCAAAATGCTTTTCTTAATGGTGAGTTGCGTGAGGAGGTTTACACGCAACCACCACCAGGGTACTATGCTCCTGATGGCATGGTATGTCGCCTTCGCCGCTCCCTCTATGGCCTTAAACAAGCTCCTCGTGCCTGGTTCGAGCGTTTTGCCTCTGTGGTCACTACCGCCGGCTTCTCGTCCAGTGATCATGATCCCATGTTGTTTTTTCACACGTCTCCTCATGGTCGGACTCTTCTCCTTCTCTATGTTGATGACATGATCGTCACTGGTGATGACCCTGACTACATTGCCTTTGTTAAGGCTCGCCTTCGTGACCAATTCCTCATGAAGGATCTTGGTCCTCTTCCCTATTTTCTTGGGATTGAGGTCTCTTCGACCTCCGCTAGCTTTTTCATCTCCTAGGAAAAATATATTCAGGATCTTCTTGATCGAGCTGCTCTCAGCGATGAGCGCACTGTTGTGACTCCTATGGAGCTCAACGTTAAAATTCATGCCTCTGACGGTGATCCTCTTCCCAATCCTACTCGCTATCGCCACGTTGTTGGGAGCCTCGTCTATCTCGCTGTCACGCGCCCTGGCATCTCCTATCATGTCCATATCCTCGGTCAGTTTGTTTCGGCTCCCACCTCTGTCCACTATAGCCACCTTCTCCGTGTTCTACGATATCTTTGTGGCACGATCTCTCATCACCTTTTCTTTCCCTGCTCCATCTCTCTCGAGCTCCAGGCCTACTCGGATGCTACCTGGGCTAGCGATCCCTTTGATCCACGCTCGTTGTCTTCTGACTGTGTTTTTCTTGGTGGCTCTTTGATTGCCTGGAAGACAAAGAAATAGACTGCAGTTTCTCGCTCGAGTATAGAGGCTGAGTTGCGAGCAATGGCTATGTTGACGGCTGAAGTGATCTGGTTACGATGGTTACTTGAGGATTTTGGTGTGTAGACTACTACCTCGACTCCCTTACTGTCAGACAGTACCGGTGCTATTAGTATTGCACGTGATCCGGTGAAGCATGAGCTCACCAAGCACATCGATGTGGATGCCCACTTTGTGCATGCTGCAGTACATGATCAGATTCGTGCTCTCCACTATGTGCCCTCCGAGTTACAGTTGGCAGACTTCTTCATGAAGGCACAAACTCGAGCGCAGCATAGTTTTTTCCTTTCCAAACTCAGTGTTGTTGATCCACCATGAGTTTGAGGGGGGGTGTTAGATGTGTATAGTCATCTTCCTGTATATCCCCATTGTATAAGGGGCGTCTTGCACTTTACCACACTTGTATATGTATGGCTTTTGACCCTCAATGAATGTTAGTTGCTCTTTCTCTAACATTGTTGATGCGAAAACGAGACTGTGATGAGAACATGCTTACTACGACAGTCCATAGGGCATGTGATTTCTCATGAGAAGCCACTTTAATAAGCACCTCTCCGGATAGGTTGTTCAGGAGGTATGCTAAGACTTGTTGGTCCTCTCGGTGCCAGACAGGATAGGTTGGCTTGATGATGGTCTGATCCTTGCCCTCGAAATTTTTCGTGGTAAGTTTTTTTTCTGGTTTAGGAAGAGATTTATATATGTGTCCGACCATCCGTACATGCCCGCAACTTTGATTTGCGATAGCACCTAATCTTTCCATAGCACAGAGTTTGTGTGGGTTTTCTCATCGACTTGGGAAGTCAGGACAAAGGAGGAACATGAGGAGGACGCCATGGCAGGGAGGTGGAGGTTTTACTAAATGCCATGGAGAGGAAGGGATCTGTATACCATGTGGAAATTTGTAAAGCATCTCAACCTTCAACAGAAGGTCCTCATGTGTATATATTGATCTCGCAGGATGCACCTCCTACTAGCGCATACAACCGAACGTGGAGTTCACGTAAGAAGCAGAAGAGGAGATCGTACATGAGAGATTAGCCTTGGGATAGAGATTACACGAGACAAAAGAGAGTCCAGCCAACTAACTACTTCCTATACAATGCGCCTAACAGGAATATACAAGTTTTAGGGTGGTTGGTCTTTTTTACGGCCGTCCATTCTCGTTGATCTAAGGGTTGTAAAATAGTTAGTACTTGGTAGTACTGACTCGTAAGTACTCGAAAGTACTAAGGAGGGGAGGGCAAATTAGTCCAACATTTTTCCCATGTATACCGCCGCCCCTGTCGCCCAATCCAAAACCGCCGCCCCTCTAGATCGGACGAGAACCACCGCCGAGCCCCATCCTCTTTCATTGGCATTGTTTCTTCTTCCCATCACCGCCCCTGTCGCCAGAAATCGTCGATCCCATCATTTGTTCGAACCCGTCGCCAGCGAGCCCTATCTTCTTCCATTTCCCCACATCTCCTCTTCCATGGCCACACCACCGGTGATCCCGTTTTTTGAAGAGGGGTACGTGAAGCTCTCCGGTAGAGACGATGTAAAGTTAGCCAGTCTGAGGGAGATCGGTTCTTGGTTTGACAACAAGCGGCAGTTAGCGGGGACAGTGCACGTGATGTGCACATATTTGAAAGATAGCGAGAGAACTTCTATCCACCCGGGCGAACTCGCGTGCGACCCCATAGAGGTCCTCCTCTGGGCCATGGAGCAATCAGATTCGCCGATTGCGATCTTCACGCGAAGGTGGTGTCATTATCGGTCCAAGATCAAGCATCCAGATGATGAAGAACCAGATAGAAGCATCATGGTGTTGTTTCTGAAGGCGGCAGTGATCCAAGAGCCGATGGAGTCCTCGCCCACCAACCACAAGAGGAACAAAGCATTTGTCCCAACATCGCTTCCTCGCCGTTCTCCACGGTTCCCTCGCCATTCTCCCCGTCTCACGGGGCAGAGGTCTAAGGTCGATGAATAGTAAGCTTTGCAGTTGATCTAATTTTCCTTCACTTCATGCTTACAATCATGGTCTGAGTGTTAAGATAAACAAGTTTTAGGATAGTTGGATGTCAAGTATTTTTGAATTTATAACATATTTTGACATTTTGCAACCAAGTTGTAGTCACTTGCTTATGTTGCAGCCACTGTCTTCACTTTTGAATTACTGTCAATTGTGTCTTGCTTCAATATGTCTGCATCTAAAAATAGAAATTTAGGTCATGTCTCCTTTAAATAGTAAGACAACTACTTTTGGTAGGGATGTTGGCTTGGTCATGTTGCAGTGCTGTATAGCCTTTTGCTTCACTTCCTGTAAGTGCTTCTTGCATCTTGCAAAAGTGGTATTAATTAATTCAACATTAACTTATACAACTTGGTATTGAAATTCGTATGGGTGGGTTATTCTCTCAGATTGGTTTGTCATCTTCAAATGACCATACTGTCCTCTTTGACCTTTATATGTATTCAATCTGAAATTTTCAACATTAACTTTTACGCTTAAGGTGGGAGCATGGATACATCGGTGAAGATGCTGGGCCTCACATCAAAAAAGGTAGTTGCTTTGCATCTCTAGTTGTGTCAGTATTTCATTTTATGTATTAGAACACCAGAAGTTGTTATGCATTACAGTTGTACTCATTCAGCTAATTTGTAGTTGTCAATATTTCAGTAGTGCAGTTTCAGTACACGCACGTAGGCACTGAAATATTTCAGTAGTGCAGTTTCAGTACACCCACGTAGGCACTGAAATATTTCAGTAGTGCAGTTTCAGTACACCCACGTAGGCACTGAAATATTTCAGTAGTGCAGTTTCAGTACACACAGGTAGCCATCAAAATATTTCAGCAGTGCACTTTGAGTAGAGACATGTAGACACTGAAATATTTCAGTACAGCTTGTTGCTTAACTTCCTGTAAGTGCTTTTTGCATGTGCTATGGCGTACATTATGTTTACTCTGATCACAACAGTGATTTTGCATCTTGCAAAGCTCTTATTAATTCAACATTGACTTCTATGAACTTTGTATTCAAATAGGTATCCTACAGTTTTTGTGATAGATTTCCTTGTCATGTTGAAATTATCATACTGTCATTTTTGCAATACCAAATGTATTCAATCTGAAATTTTCAATTACTTATATGGTACAGTTGGAAGCATGGATAGGTTGCTGAAGATGCTGGGCGTCACAATATTAGTCCCTTTCTCAACCTCAACAACTGAAGTTGTTTTGCATTTGTAGTTGTGTCCACATTTCATGTGATGTATTTGAAGACTAAGTTGTTATGCATTACAAGTTGAATCGGATAATTGTATGTCCTGCAGTATATGATTTGTGTTATCTATTGTGTGTGCATGTGTGTGGGGGATCAAAATCAAATAAAGTTATGATTCCTGTTTTCATGGCCTTGATGCTAAGTTAAGTAGATGCTGGTCACACTAATCAGAGGCAAGGTTGGCGCTGGTGGGAAATATTTTACGATTTTATCATCGTGGAAACCCTAGAAAATGAATGAAACCTTGTAAAAGTGAGCATGCTGTATCAACTCCGAGAAGTATTTTTAGCACTTTGTCGTTGCGAAAACCTTAGAAAATTCATACAAATGCCGACACCCTTAGCAAACCAGTCATGTTAAAACCAGTAGGCAAAAAAATTGTGATTAATCAACCAGGGGCATCAATATGTGATCGGGAGGGTGTAACCGCTGGGCTGATGCTGCACTTTATACATAAATTAGGCCAACTAGTTTAAGAAAATTGATTTACCTCTCTAAGTGGTGGGACCGAACTATCATTACTCTCCACGTGTCAGCATGTTAGGATGGGCGGCGCGCGGCGGACCGCAGGTGCACGACCGCGACGTGAGACGAGAAAAATCGGCAACTGCGGCGCCTGGGGAAGACAACTCGGCAATCGCGACGCGTGAGGAAGACAACTCGGCAACCGCGACCCCTCGGTAACTCCAACCGGCAGGAGCAGTGCATTTCTTCCCCAAATCGATAGAAAACCCTCTTCCTCTCCCCCTCCGTCCACACCACGTCGTCCTCTCCCGAACCCTCCTCCCTTCCTCTCCCGAACCCTCCTCCTTTCCTCAGCGCCCTCCTCCCTTCCTACACCTCCCTCCTCCTGTCGTCGCCGGACGATGAAGCGCAGGAGTGAACATTGGGTGGACGAGCCGGAGGCAACCATTGGAGCAGAGCAGTCTGCTGTCGTGGCTGCCGCCGCGGTTGGAGCGGCTGAGTCCGCTTTAGCGGTGATGGCTAGCGGTGCAGCAACTGGTGTGCCTGCTCCCCTGCCATCGCAGGCGTCGAGCTCCCCGTCGGCGAGCCTGTGCAGGGCAACGACGAGGAAGATCTGGAGACGGAGAAGGCAAGGCTTAGGAAGGAGGTTTATGACCAAATCGATGTGGACTTTGATGCGAATGTAATCAGGGAGCTAGAAGAAGATTTCAGGAAGGGCAGCGACTTCGACGAGGATGCCATCGACGAGCTATCTGAGGTAGTACTATGTTTTTGCTGGGGGGGTTTCATGGCATTCGGGTTTTTCTTGTTAAGTAGATGAGCATCGACGAGGATTTGGCCATGCTATTTCTACGTACGTAGGATTGTAGGGATGTATCATTGATTATCTTGTTGATAAGCAAACTTACATCGGTGGTAATCAACCCAAATACAAGAAAATGTTCAAGGCAGGGATACATTAATCAAATAAGAGGGGTAAACCAGGGATACATAACCACTAGATACCAAATAAATCAAAACATTTCATCTAGCCAATTTTCCCCACTATATTATCAAACTTTCATTGATTCATTTTTTGAGCACAATGAAGATTCAGTTTTTGGACCAGATTTGGCATTCCAAGGGAAGTGCATGCAAAAACTGTCCAAATGCCTCCAGATTTGGCACTCCAAGGGAATTACACCTGTAACAAGTAAGTATCATAAAACCAAGTCACACCATGATTTATTACATATGTTAATTATGTACTACTTGTGCAGTAACCTATGTATGCAACTATTCCACCATCCATATTTATGCATGTCAATTTCATTGGCTCAAATATGTATGCGCATATACGCCTTATTTCCAGCAAATAGACAGTTGTCATGTTACACATGTGTACTTTCCAAACATTGTAATTAAGAGCAATGTAGCAGAATAGATAAGTTGAGTTCTTCTGTGTGTACTAATTCACAGGAGGATGACGAGGACGTGGGTGACAACATGGACAGTAGGCACAGGAAAAGCCGCTACACCCTGAGGCATCTGATTGCTGGTAAGATCAAGTACCGCTTCTTTGGCAAGATTGGGTGTCCTTTCTGTTCCAAGGTGATCAGTGGCGGCATAGATGGCATGATCCAGCATGCCATCAACACCGGCGATGGAAATGGTAGGAAGCGCCAGGCCAGTACTCTGGCTAAACATGCAGCGTACAGACGCTTCCTCCAGATTATCAAAGTCAATGAGCCATACTACATCCTGCCGCTGAAGAAGGGAAAGAACTGATGTGCTGCTAGAGTGCTGCTGCTGTCCCAGGACCGCCGTGTCCTTTTAATATTATGTATGTTTATAAGTTGTTTGCCCCTAAAACTTATGTCCTATGGTGTGTGTGAACTTATGTTGTGCGGTGGTTAATCTGCCATTTATCTTAAGTGTTTGCTGCTACTCTGGTTTGGTATTGTAAGTTGTTACTACTATTTTGCTGAGGCATGCTAACCCTTGTAGAAGGCTAGATGCTTAGGGTGGTAACGGTGCCTATTTTTACTATCGTACGGTGATGCATGCTAAGAATTGTACTAGTATGACTAGGTAGTTATAGGTTGGCATGAATCTCCATATCTATGCCAATTACAACTGAAGTATGCATTAGTTTTTGCCAAAATTAAAGCATGAAGATGATTGTGAACTGAAGCTTTGTAATTAGGATGCATTAGTTATTGCAGTAAGTAGATGATGCATTTGATTGCCAAAGTATATGTTTCCACATTCTGATAACAACTGAACATGTATGAAATGATGGTAAAAGTAGAGCATGAGCATGAACATGTATGAATTGATGGTACCTAATTGTGTTTTAATGGGCTCAACATGACTGGTGCTGGTTTAGGTTCTCTGCGTGACCGTGATGATAACGAAGACACTTGCTTGGCTATGGTCTTGCTGTCAAATTTAAGTTTCAGTTTTTTAACACTAATTGTTTTCGATGCTTGCTCGGGATCAACATTCTTTCTCGGGCGTCCACGTGATCTCTTCCTTTTGGGGGAGTTGGGTGTAGCGGTATCCTTCTGGGAGTTGGATATGTCGGGTTCGTTGGAACCATCAGGATTGTTGAGTATTTGTACGTCGTCTTCTGAACCATTACGTTGAACTTTTGCTTGCTGGGCATCGCACACCTCCTTCTGTAGAAGAGAGAGTGGTGAGTTAGTTCAAATCATGAGACTTAACAAAAAAATATAATATTCTTGATGTAGCGCTAACCCTTATGGGGAAGTTATATGATTCGAGACGTAGCGCGTTGCAATTTGAATGCAGTAAGGCTGTACATATTTTCCACCTAAAAATATCTATCCTTGCCTATATTCGATAACGGACACTTACATCAGCATAGCTTTGAAGAAAAACAAAGTACAAATTTAATTTAGACATTCAAATTACCTGGTTGAAAATATCGGTCATTTCATCCCCGTTCCATGACAACATGTACTGCAGTGTCCAAACCGCACAGGAAGTCCTGCGATGTTTAGTTAAAGATCAGTAATCTTATTCGTGTATGAAAATAATAATTTAGGACGCCGTGCATACTCATCGGTCTATTGTGGTATGTTCTCATAGCGTTGTTTGGTCCATTTGGCAAAATTGATGTTCTTAGCTGGTGATATCAACCCATTCTTCACAGCTTCGTCGATGCACAATTGAATTGACTCCACCTAGTGTACGACGAGTTATACATAGGGTTATTGTACTTTGGGAGCTCATGTGCCATGCGGATCAAAAGAGGCAGCAAGAGAACACTTACAAGAGAATCTTCCTTGGTCTTGTCACAATGATAATTCAAGGAGTTCAGAGTTTGTATATCTTCTTTGTCAAAATTCAATATCATTAGCATCCAGTGGTTTGAGTGTACATTCAGTGGGATATGCACCTGCAGTAAAATTAGGGTTGGGGTGAGAACCAAAATTTTGCGTGCACAGTGCATACAGAAACTAAGAAAGTGAGGAAAACGTGTACCTTTTGGCGCCCTACAAATTTTTGTGCTACACGTCCAACAGGAACCACCCTCTTCATTCCTAACAACTTTTCGGTTTCTTGAGGGGATATAATTGAGGTAGAATCATTCTCAATTTGGCTAATCCTAGCATATGCCATAATAACCTGCCAAATTTTCAATCATACAATAAGAAGAAAGTAGTTGCAGTAATTATGTAGACTGGAGTATAAGGGGCTTACATCATCATAAATGTATTATTTGCTCAAATTTCGCTTCAGTTTTTCTGCTGTGAGGGTAATGTCTTCGATTATAGCTATTTCAACAGGGTCGTATGTTCCGTGGATGTAAACGGCTGTCTCTATGTCCTCCTTCGTGAACTTGTAATCATTACCAAAGACAGGCTTCATCGGAGTTAATCGTGGTTCCTCATTGTTTTGCGTCACATGTCTTGCACTTGGTGTACTCGAAGTCCTTGCCTTGAATTCGGCAGACCTAGGAATTGCTGTGAAGGATGAATTACCCACATTTACTTGATCCTGCGGTGAAAAAAGGACGTTCATCATGAGTTTGTTACTTTTAGATTTTAATGTGTTGGGCCATAATGATCACCTACACACCTGTTTTCTGTGACACTGATTGTCGGCTGCTTGTAAATTGGTATTTTAATTCCTGTAAGAATGCAAACAATAATGAACATGAAGTAACATATACGTACAAAATATAAAATGCACATTATGACGTACATGGACTTCCCTCCTTAAGTCTTTAATTTCATCCTCGGCCTTCGACAATCTAGGATTACTGGCAGTTATAGTCTTCATGTCGATCAAGTCTTCGCTCAGCGTCTGGTATTTGGCATCAAATATGTGCTCAATTTCCATTAACTTCCTGCCTACCTTCTTTTCATGATCAGCAAAGCATGCATTCATGGCTTCAACTAGCATGTCAATCTGTGTAAACAAAATAAAAGCTCGTTGATAACATTAGCTAAAAGAATGAGCTTCGATGACACCTATTTGTGATATTGCAAAAACAAAATCGTCTTTGGGGCACATACTTGTTGGCTACTAAATTGTTGTCCTTGTGATGGTGCTCGATACGAATCATGTTCATGCACATGGTCATCATTTTTTCTTGTAGGGTCATTTGAATTTTTGGATGGTCGTTGTGGAGCACAAATTTCCATGACAACTTTTTTTATCATATACAAAGAATCATTAGTACCAACTAAAAATTTGGATATAAAAAGTTTAATTGTAGATAGGTACCAGCCCGTTATGAAGACCTCCTTTCTCGTAAGCATCGCTTCTTAAAGTAGCCTTGCTTTCGTACCATCGTGCGATCAATGGAGGGGGTCTAGAAGGATACATCAATCGGCCACTACGCACATGCTCCCAGTACCAAGACTACACAATAAATTAGTTCATCACCATACACATATGCAACAGAACAATAATTATAGGACATTAAGTAGTGATCTACCACTAACCTGGAGCAGAATTAGATTTCCTTGTAGATTCACGTGATCTAGATTTCTAAACTTGTGAATGGACTTGAAGAAGTGATCAAGTGTGAAACATCCCCAGTTAAAATTCCAAAGGTTTTCAAGATCTTTAACAAGGTTGAGAAATTTTGATTCCACATAATGTTGTGTTGTTGGTGCTAGAACAGTACCAATTGCGTACAGAATGAACCATCTGAGGAAATCGCCGTCTGGGGCTTTGGAAGCTCGGATCGCCGTTTCAAGGTCAGAAATCAAGATTTGCCCGTTGTTTGCATAGCGGCAAACAATTGTTTGTCGGTTTGCATTTGCAGATGTGGCTATATATCCTCCCCTTCTATCGGAATGCCAAATATACACTGCACGTCGTCTTTTGTTATAGGAATTGGCGTTGTACCGATGGTAATGGATTGTGTGTCCATATCAATGCTCTTGGCTAGTCTTACCAACATTATGCGCCGTAGGTTCACTTCATGCATCTGGGTTAGACCGCCAAGACTGGTTTCTGATATGATGTACTTTTTGTGGTCTGATGACAACAGTTTCATGGTTTTCCGAAACCTTGTCTGTGAGCATGCTAACTTCATATGACCATGCTTTTCGGCGAGTTCCTGTTATATGCCATTATATTTTAGTGAGTATACATGAAGTATGTGTACGAAAAGATTGTACTGAAACAGTCAATTACTTACCGCATCGGTAATTTCGGAGATGGGATTTTCTCCATTATGAAGACTTGTATCGGAAACTGAGATTGCTGGCTCGTATGCAATGCTATAAACCGGTTGAATTAATCTGACAAAATATTGCAAAATGTATTAGAAAATTAGCATTGAATTAATTGTAACAAAATTAATTGGCTCATTTAACATATGATCCACTTATGAGTTTAAGCACAGGAACTATTTGGTCATGCATAAAATAAGCACAATTTAACAAGGCTATCCAATTGCTTAACACGTGAAGTTGTCCAAAACCTATGAGGGTTCAACTACCAAAGGAGCGGTCGACAACGATTAACAAGAGGTTCAAACATGTAATACCTTCTCCCTCAGATGGAGGCGCCGAGTTGATGGCGGCGGATAGTGCATCGTGAAATATAAGTGCCGGTATAGCGAGGTCGATGGCGGCAAGGAAGAACGGCGCATTCACGTAAGGAGGAGGCGGCGAGATGAACGCTAACGCCGTACCCCTCAGATCACGTTGGCGGTGGGTGGTGATTGGTGGCCGCCGACGCGTGTATTCCGTGTGCACCCGGTGGCTCCGATCTGATCTTGCAGCGGTCGTGGGAGGTGCGGACCGGCCGGGTGGTTAGAATGAGGAGCTGTAATCGCAGGATTTAGGGAGGGGTGGGCCGCGTGAGTTATGTGATATTTGGATAATATTGCAATGATATGAAAAAAAAAGAAAATCTTGCCCTCGTTTTTTAGGTATTAAAAATGGTTCTTCGTGTCACATATGGTAGAAAAAAGGCCATACGTGACAAAACTTGCAAAAAATGTTGAAAATGGTTCAAAGTTGGCGTATACATGTACTAATGACCATACAAATGCTGCATGTGCGAAACTAAGAAAATTTGGTAAATATGGTTCAAACATGGGGTTTAGGGGTCTAGGGTTAAGGGGTTTAGGGTTTAGGGTTTAGGGTTTAGGGTTTAGGGTTTAGGGTTTAGGGGTTTAGGGTTTAGGGTTTAGGGGTTATGGGTCTAGGGTTATTAGGGTTTAGGGGTTTAGGGTTTAGAGTTGACGGAACTATGTGTGTCTTACAGTGAACCTAGCGCACACACCGGACATCGGTGGAGTGTTGTTCTACAATGGATTCCATCCGGTAGCCTCGATCCAGTCCATCCACTGGCTCGGCAGACAAACCTCATGCCACATAGAGCACACATCAATCCACTTTACCGGATCGATGTTGGGTTGTTTTCCTATAGGTGAGCAACCCAGCTATGTGCTTTCGGGGTGTTGGCACATATGCCCTGAAATGCGCGTGTCAGAGATCCTAACATATGACAGACAATAGGCCATACGTGACAAAACTTGCAAACCTTGTTGGAAATGGTTCAAAGTTGGCGTATACATGTACTGATGACCATACAAATGTTGCATGTGACAAAACTTACATAATTTTTTGAAGACTGTTCAAACTTGGCAAATAGCCCTAACATGGCCTAGACTTGTCACCCTGAAGATGGTTTAGGGTTTAGGGTATAGGGTTTAGGAGTTTAGGGTTCATGGGTTTAGGGTTATTAGAGTTTAGGGGTTACGGGTTTAGGGGTTTACGGGTTTAGGGGTTGATGGTTTAGAGTTTATGGAATTATTTTCTGTATCACAAGTTTCAAAAATTTCATGGGTTCTAGGTGTCAAACAATGGAAGTGTGGCATGTTGTATTTGAATTATTTACTGTATTCCAAGTTTCAAAATTTGAGGAGAAAAGACCATGCATGTATTGAGGAGAAATAATAAAAGTCCCCAAGTTTTCCCCCACATCTATAGGTAGGACCAATGAGAAGATTCATCGGCATGCAATGGATGCACCATGTGCCAAATCTGAGGCCATTTGAGCAATGTATGCCATGGCCATGGTCATGAACCACTTCATTTGGCTATGAAAACCATGAACCTTCCACGTACTAGACTAAATTTGTGAAGAGACATTTGAATTATTTTTTGTATTACAAGTTTCAAAATTTTCATGGGTTCTGATCGTCAAACAACGGTAGTGTGCCATGTGTTATTTGAATTATTTACTGTATGCCAAGTTTCAAAATTTTCATGG
Source organism: Hordeum marinum (assembly GCA_022496015.1). Classification (NCBI taxonomy): domain Eukaryota; kingdom Viridiplantae; phylum Streptophyta; class Magnoliopsida; order Poales; family Poaceae; genus Hordeum; species Hordeum marinum. The sequence continues at coordinate 486,859,496 of CM039675.1, forward strand.
GTACTAGGTATGAAACAAATGAAATGTGCCAAATTTTTACATTTTATTTTGAATTTTCAGTGTTTTATCTCTCTTTCATTTCAGAAAAAAATTCCATATAATCCATTCACGTACAACATGTAGTCCACTGCCACGGTTGTACTTATTATTAATTAAAAATAAAATTATGAACAAAAGAAAAAAACTTAAATGTCATTGACGGTCAAAGCGGGTTTGGCGGTCCAATCATAAAGCACCGCCGGCTCCCTCGTGGACGAGGATCCCCTGCCGCGCGGCGCGCTGCCGTTCGGCCACTGGCACGTGGACCCGCGCGGCAACGTGACCCACATGTCAGTTTCCGAACGGCAGGCTGCGGCACGTGAGAGGAGCCGGCTCTCATCCATTGCTAAACTGCCACCGCACGTTCCTCTCTCATTGGAAACCACCCCCTCCTCTCCTTCTTCCACATTCGAGAAAACCCTCGCTCCTTCCTCTACTCTGATCCAGAAAACCCTCGCTCCTTCCTCTACTCTGTTCCAGATCCACCGTTTCTCATCTCCTCATCCAAAGCCAGCACCGCTCCTCTCCTCATCCCGCTAGAGGCATATCCATGTCGCTGCGCGACAAAATCGCGACCATCGTCGGCGGCGACCAGGCGAAGTTAGCCAGGTTGTCACGCCCAAGATGCGGTCCTATCCTTATTTGGGCACGAGGGCCTCGACAGGGATAGAAGCGCATCTCGATGCATTCACAAGAATGGATATCATTACAAGTACATGTACAGAGGAGATGAGTATATGGAATTGGCTTACACTCGCCACAAGCTACATCAGAGTCACATCAATACAATAACATACTCAAACATCATACATAAGAGCAGGGTCCGACTACGGACGAAATCAAACGATAAAATGACATCCACCCTTGCTATCCCAGGCTACCACCTGGAACCCATCCAAGACTGATGAAGAAGAAGAAGAAGAACTCCAAATCAAATCAAGCAACGCGCTCATGTCAAATCATCGCATTACCTGTACCTGCAACTGTTATTGTAGTAATCTGTGAGCCACAGGGACTCAGCAATCTCATTTTCAAGGGTATCAAGACTATTAAAGCTTAATAGGTAAGGTATGGTTAAGTGGTGAGGCTGCAGCAAGCAACTAAGCATTTGTTTGAGTGGCTAACTTACGAGTACAAAAAGTAAAGTATGGTGGTCTACGCATAACGGACGTGTACTAGTAATGATCACTAACTGATCCTGAACACCTACTTACGTCAAACATAACCCCACCGTGTTCTCTTTCGGATAAGGACTCACGAGAAGAGACAGTCACGGTTACGCACACAGTTGGTGTATTTTATTAGAGTTTACTTCAAGTATGCTATGACCGGGTGTTAAACAAATTATCCAAGTTTTCCACATAACCGCGGGCACGGCTTCTCGAAAAGATTTAACCCTGCAGGGGTGCTCCAACTCATCCATCACAAATTCACCACATGCAGTGGGAATAACCTCAACCACGGATCTCGTGATCTTCCTAGGCAATTCCAAAGGAAATCCAACACCTCGAGATAGCCCGAAGAAAATCAGAGTTCCTCACTCAAGACGTTCGAGAAAGGTAAAACAAGTCCAGCAAGGCCTCCCGACGTGTCGACAATCCCGATAGGAGCCGCGTATCTCATTCTCAGGACACGACGGATGAGCTAAGCGTACAGTAACTGAAGTCCCGGATTGCCCCAGGTAGCCCGCACGGTGCTCTAGTTTGGACCAGCACCAGCAACACTGGCCCCCCTGTATTATGTTAAATTAATCCACGAGGGGGCGACCCTCTATGCTTTAATAAGGTGATCATTTTATTATGATGGGCAAATGTAGTACCAATGTTGGGCCTTGCCAGACAAGTTTTATTCTAACCTGAAAATCAAGGGGGTCCCCATAACAACCCTGAGCATGTTAGGAGCACTCATTTATGGAACATAACACCGGTTCACAAGTAACTAGGGGCGGCAAGAGTGGAACAAAACACCAAGCAAAAGGCCAAGCCTTCCACCCTTTACCAAGTGTATATGTGCATTAAATTAAATAATAGCAATATTGTGATATAACAAAGAAGGTCCATGTTGGCACATGGAATCAATTGCACCTGCATCTAGCAACGCTATAAGAAGGGCTGAGCAAGCGGTAACATAGCCAAACAAAGGTTTGCTGGGATGTGGAGAGGTTAGAGGCTTATCATGGCAATGTTGGGAGGCTTATCAAACAAGTGGTAGGTAGCGAGACATAGCGATAAAAGACGAGACAACTAGCATGGCAATGATAGTAATGGTATACAAGGAAATGTGTCATCTTGCCTGAGATCCCGCTTGGAAGAAGCACGAGTCCATGAAGAAGACGAGCCAACGTAGTCGAACGAATCCTCACACTCCGAACGCTTTCGGAACTCTATCGAGAAGAAGCAATTCGAAACAAACAATCAACACAAGATACACCACAACATATGCAAAACACGATGCACAAATGATATGATGCATGTCCGGTTAAATATGCAAGGCATGGCATAGCACGGCAAATCACACCAAACAACTACTACACGTTAAATGGAGTTCGATATGCAACGAGTTGCATATCGACGAAACTCCACGCTTAATTATTTAGTTCACTCTCGGTTATTTACACAGCAATATTAAATGTTGATTAACATGGCAAACGGTGAAGCATGAACAATTATATCATCTAGGCATTTCAAATGGGGCCGGAAGCAACATATAGCATTTCCGACACAACCTCATATGCAATTATGAATTAGGTCCAGATCTGTCCTAACACAATTTTAGAGTTGTTAAACAGCAGAATAAATGTGACCTGGATATTCTACACATTTTTCTAGTCAAGTTACATATATAGAACATTTTAAACGGAGCTCCGGTTAATTAGTTATGATACAAACCATGTAGCAAGTCATTAGGCAATTTTTTAATGTAACATCACTTTAAATGTTATTGTAACATGCATGAGGATGCCATGATCAAACCGATGCAATTTGAAGAACATGTTGACATATAATATGATATGGAGCATTTGTCATCATGGCGGAAGGAAGGGGGTGCCACGGCAACGAAAACGAAAATGATGCCACCGCAACAATCCATTTCTGACAACTCATTGAGATGTCGGTGCAAAAGAAAGTGTGTCCGTGTGCGTGTCATGAAAATATGGTGGGGAGTGATCCCGGATATCGGGTGTCCCACGTGTCGAAGGGTGCAAAACTAGGGGCATCGCACAACGGACAATGGCAAATGGTGCAAATACACGGTCCATCTCATTCATCACACATGCATTCGGTCACGAACGTCGTCTCGGGGTTATACCTACAAATCGTGCATTATAGGGCGAACGAAGTAGTTGTACATGGGTCTTTGGCGACGGTAGTCGTACACACTCCATAGATGTTCGGGGTCGTCGAGGACGTCATGGAAGCAGTGGTACACGTGTCGTAGAGGAAGTAGTGGTTCACTCGGCGGTCTTGTCGGATCCAAGGTGACTGTAGTTGTACGCGTTCTGTAGTGGTACTCGCAGTCTTTGTTGATGGTAGTGGTAAACTTGATGAATCCGAGGTCTTGGGGCGACGGTAGTTGAGCATGTCGGCGATAGACATTCTTGACGAATCTAAACGGGTACTCAACAATGGTAGTCGAGGTTCGGGTCTTGTAAAACTTGGCATCCGTGTAGTCGATCTTGGCATATCCGTGCATAGGGGTACTTGGCAACGAAGTGGTCTCCGGGTACTTGACGGTTCCGGTCGGGGCAGCAAAACATAGACAACCTTGGGGTTCCGTGAAACTTGGCGAAATTCCCATGGGGTGGTCGGCCGCGGCGGCTGCAGCAGCAAGGCATGGCGAGGTGGAGGCCTAGAGGGCTCCCCGGCGGCCTAGACGGAGCAGCTCGAGGGGGGTCGCAGTAGCAGGCGAGTCAGGAGGGACGGCGGCGTGGACTTCTGATGGCGGACGGCGGAGCAAGGGACGACAAGGCGCGGCACGGAAGGGGGGAGCTGGAGGAGAAGCGGGGTAGCAAGGGGGCTGAGCTCCTGGCATGGGGCCACGGCGGCTGGAGCTGGTCGTCGCCGTCGCGACGTGGGAGGCGGCAAAGGCAGGGCAGCTGCGGCTTCCCACGGGCAACAGCCATGGAAGGAGCCTGGAGCTCGGGGTCAAGGCGATGAAGGAGAGGTCGGGCCCGACAGGCACGACGCGGAGGCAGGCGAAGGCGCAGGGTCAGAGCTTCGAGCTCGGCCCCATGGCAGCAGTGCGGCGGCGGCGGGACATGGGGTCGCTTGGGGAGGAGGAAGAAGGAACCATGAAGGAGGCAGCAGCAGGGAATCGGCGGAGAGGCATGGCCATGGCGATGGAGACGAGCTTGGGGCTCTAGAGCGGGAGCGGGCAGAGGAAGGAGGGGCGCAGCGGCCTGAGGGCTCACCGGAGTGAGGCGAGGAGGAGGACGGGAGCTGGCAAGGGGATCGAGCAAGCGGGCGTCCATGGCGACGGCGCTGGGAGGAAGGAACGAGAGGAGATGGGGATCGAGCGGGGCTCTCCCTGTCGCTAGGGTTACGGAGGGGCAAGCTGGGCCTTGGGCCGGCTGGGTTGGCTGGAAAAATGGCCCGTGAAAAGGAACAATTGGGCCAAAAAAAAGGTTCTCCGTTTTTATTCTATTAATAGAAAATAAAAGAGAAGTGAAAATATTTATTGGAGGGTCAAATCAATCCAAACTAAGCTGAAATTTGGCATGTGGCTACCTTGATATATTTCAAAGCACCACAACTTGAAGTTTGCGAGAAAAGAATAAGATCAAGGATTTAAATATTTGGAACCGGAAGAATTTAAAATTGCAAGTGGGTTTTGGTTAAATCCAAATTAATGGAATGTTTAATAGCGGCTCCCTATAATATCGGGATGATATGTTATAAAGAGAAATCACCATGTGAATGTCCCTCGATTTAAATGGATCAAGGATCCATACAATTTATTAATTTGAGTAGCAAAGTTTAATGACATGATGGCATGATGACATGATGAATTCAACAACCAAAACAAAAAAACAAGACGGAACTCGAATAAAAGAGGAATCTTCTGGAATCTTCTGGAGCGTCGGTCCCGGTCTGTCACAACTCTCCTCCACTACACGAGGATCTCATCCCGAGATCTAGAATGAAAAGGGGAAGAGAAAGAGCAAGAGGTAAAACTTAGTTTCTTCTGTGAAAAATGAATGAAACCAATGAAAACATGAAGGATGGAAAGAGATGAAGAGTGAAGAACAAGCAAAATTCACAAGAAATTTCAGCAGCATTTCGGGACCATATTAAGTTATGTATTTGATGATAAAAACTTGTTATGTATGTAAATTATCTATTTGATGACAATCACTTATGTGTTTCATGATGGGCGACATTAAGATAGCAGAAAGATGAACTAAATGACAAACAATACACAAGTACATCGAATCACATAGATTTAGATTAAAAGAACTGGCGACATTAAGATACCACGTTGCATACCAAACTAAGAACAAAGTGATGCAGGGTGCAATGAAAACAGTCCATGCTTTCAGGTCTTCACCCTACTCAATATGTTAGCGAACTTAGCAGGTTTTGCCTTAAGACGCCACCTCTTTCTGTAAGCTTTAATTGCTTAGGTTTTTGAATGCCAGTTCGCTTTCCTGCAGAACGGGCATTTATAGCGCCCATTACGCCGGTACACAATCTTTGCGTCCATGAGCCACTTGTACATTTTCTTCAAACAAGTTTCCCTCACGTGTAGGTAGCGTTTCCATTGTTCGGAATATGCAATGAGCTATTAAAAGAACAAAAAATCTCATGTCAGCGAATTCAACATTATATGAAAGCCAGCAACGAAATGGGTTGTTTTTTCTTTGCATTGGTTCCATGAAACTTTGATTATATGAAAGACAGACATAATATAAGAGAATACAAATGATCTATTCATTTCATTTTCCAAACAACCAAAGACGGACTGATAAGTGTATGATTAATCTAAAAATCAAGCGGTTGGGTAGATTTTAGGAACAACGAAGAATAACAAGAGAGCAGTTTAGAGTGTTAAGCACAAGATGGCAAATTCTAGGGTTAATCTCTGATGACACTAACCGATTCACCGTCGTTGGTGATGTCTTGGACCAGCTTTGGCTGCGGATCGGCGGCGACCAGTAGGTGCATGGCGTACACATCCGCTAAAAGGAGCACACCACCAACGCCCCCTCCCCCGGCAGGCAACAGTTTAGGCATTGGGGCGGCGGCAAGATCTGCGCCCGGCGGCAGAAACGTGGGTGGATATATAGGCAGAAGCGATCTGACGCTGCAGGCGGGTGCGAGATTTGGGGGGGATTCAAATTTTTCGGGAGAGAGGTGAACGCGGCACACACTTGGCAACTCTAAAAAAGCCCGCCTTCGTTCCAAATTTGTAATGTGCGGGAGAATTGGCAAACGCCCTTGCTAGAAAAACTGGCTTAGGTGAGACCAAATGGTCCCTCCGAAATGAGGTCATTTTTTTGACCTCCTCCAAATGACCTAAAAATTTGCACACATGATCTCCTACTCAAACATAGATAGTTTTCTAAGGTTTCATAATTTTTTGATATTTTATGAAAATTTTATGCCTTGGCCAATGCCAGTTCGAAACACGCGGCTTCACCGAGCCACTATAAATGGTAAAAAAATATAAAAAAGGAAATCTTTCATATTGTTTGTATTTGTACCAAGGAGATCATGCCTACAAAAATTAAGGTTATTTGGAGGTGGTGGGAAAAATGCCCTTGCTACGGTCCATCCGAAGTGAGGTCAATTTTTTGACCTCCTCCAAATGACCTAAAAATTTGCACACATGATCTCCTACTTAAACATAGATAGTTTTCCAAGGTTTCATATTTTTTAGTTTTTTTATGAAAATTTTATGCCCTGGCCAATGCCAGTTTGAAACACGCGGCTTCACCGAGCCACTATAAATGGTAAAAAATTATAAAAAAGGAAATCTTTCATATTCTTTCTATTTGTGCCAAGGATATCATGCCTACAAAAATTGAGGTCATTTGGAGGTGGTGGAAAAAATGCCCTTGCTACAAAAACTGGCTTAGGTCATTTTTTGACCTCCTCCAAATGACCTAAAAATGTGCACACATGCACTCCTACTCAAACATAGATAGGTTTCCAAGATTTCAAATTTTTAGGTTTTGGTTTGAATTTTTTATGCCCTGGCCAATGCCAGTTCGAAACATGCGGCTTCATCGAGCCACTATAAATGGTAAAAAATTATAAACAAGGAAATATTTCATATTCTGTCTATTTGTACAAAGAATATCATGCCTAAAAAAATTGAGGTCATTTGGAGGTGGTGGGAAAAATGACCTTGCTACAAAATGTCTCTTCACAAATTTAGTCTAGTACGTGGAGAGTTCATGGTTTTCATAGCCAAATGAAGTGGCTCATGACCATGGCCATGGCATACATTGCTCAAATCTAGGCCCTAAACTCCCAAACCCTAAACCCTAAACCATCTTCAGGGTGACAAGTCTAGGCCATGTTAGGGCTATTTGCCAAGTTTGAACCGTCTTCAACAAATTATGTAAGTTTCGTCACATGCAACATTTGTATGGTCATCAGTACATGTATACGCCAACTTTGAACCATTTTCAACAATTTTGCAAGTTTTGTCACGTATGGACTTTTGTCTGTCATATGTTAGGATCTCTGACACGTGCATTTCAGCGCATATGTGCCAACACCCCAAAAGCACATAGCTGGGTTGCTCACTTGTATTAAAACAACCCAACATCGATCCGGTCAAGTGGATGGATGCATGTTCTATCTGGCATGAGGTTTGTCTGCCGAGCCAGTGGACGGACCGGATCGAGGCTACCGGAGGGAATCCATTGTAGACCAACACTCCACCGATGCCCAGTGTGTGCGCTAGGTTCACATGTAAGACAAACATAGTTCCGTCAACTCTAAACACTAAACCCCTAAACCCTAATAACCCTAGACCCATAACCCCTAAACCCTAAACCCCTAAACCCTAAACCATAAACCCTAAACCCCTTAACCCTAAACTCCTAAACCCCATGTTTGAACCATCTTCAACAAATTTTGTAAGTTTCGTCACATGCAGCATTTGTATGGTCATTAGTACATGTATACGCCAACTTTGAACCATTTTCAACATTTTCGCAAGTTTTGTCACGTATGGCCTTTTTTTGCCATATGTGACACAAAGAACCATTTTTAATACCTAAAAAACGAGGACAAGATTTTCTTCTTTTTTTATATCATTCCAATATTATCCAAATCTCACATAACTCACGCAGCCCACCCCTCCCTAAATCCCGCAATTATAGCTCCTCATTCTAACCACCCGGCCGATCCGCACCTCCCACGACCAAAGCAAGATCAGATCGGAGCCGCTAGGTGCACACGTAATACAAGCGTCGGCGGCCACCAATCACCGCCCACCCCCAACATGATCTGAGGGGTCCGACGTTAGTGTTCTTCTTGCCGCCTCCTCGTCGGCTCCTCCCATCTTCTCTTGCAGTGTTGATTATTGTTTCCATTGATCTGACCAATAAGTCATTTCTGAAGAGATTAGAAAATCCAGTCTTTTCCATAGTTGAGTAGTTCTGGTGTCAAGCAAGAACTATTTCCATTGATAGTTTCTAGTAGTTGATCATAGGAATTAATTAGATGAGGTTTGCATGAAAATCAGTAGTGAGTTTGTCTTTCAAACTATGGCTATATCTGTTGCTATAGGGACCATGGTCTAAGAGGCTCATAACAACCGTGCGGAGTATGACAATTCTTTGCTTGAAGCGCGCCGAGATATCGACTTGAAGGTGCAAAAGGATCGCGCTGAGGTAGATAAGAAACTAAAACAAGAACGTTCATATGCGGACAGGATGATAAAGGAGGCGCGTGAGGAGTTATCTCGTAAGATGGCGAAGATGCGTGATGAGATTGATGAAAAGTGTAAGCAAGACCGTGAGGACATGGAAAATAAGTTTTTTCTTGGCTACAAGGAAATGCATCAAGTGTTGCAAAAAGACCGGAAGCTTGTAGACAGTATTATATAGACAGAGCGAGTCAGGACGGATGCCAATTTGTTGCAGGCACGTGAGGATATGGATAGTAACATGCTACAGGAGCGATCGGACATGGATTATAAGGCCATGCTGGAGAAGGTCTGCTTGGAAGGATAGATGTTAGAAGACCGTGTGATCTTATGACCACAACTTCAATGCCATAGTAATCCACCCCTATAACACGTCTTCAATTATTCTCCCCCTATAAGTATGTCCCACCGATTGTACATATTAAGGACCTAGATATTTTATGATAAAAACATCTTCAATTTGTGGCTAACCTTATGTTGTCGATTATATGTAGGGTAAGCTTCATGAGATGGCAAAATCCCCATTCAACCGAGAACAAGCGCTAGAGTCACCCGTTCAATGCCACATCACTCCACCTGAACAACATATCTTCAGTTCTCCCCTTGTAAGTACCTCGCAACGATGACATACCCAACATATGGTATGACCTTTTAAAACTTGTGTGTAAACCCACTATCAATGTTTCATACGCGGGATAAGAAACCTGAGATGGCACAGTACCCAGACACTCCACATGAAGGATACATTCCACATAACAAGATGACAAGGTCTAAGATGGCACAATCCCCAGTCACTCCAGATGAAGGATACTTTGCACATGAGGTAACAACGCCGCAATGTTGGAATACACATAAAAAAATTTGTTTGCGACTTTAGTCATTGAATGTATTAACTTTGACGTGAGATAACAGGTGTTGGTCATCGATTTTTTAGTTCATAGGGATGATGAGATGTCACATGTCCTGAGATCATACTTGGAGTGTAGACCGGCAGAAGTCAGACTTTATGAACCCGGCAAAGTGACATACGATCTCATTATGAGAGAAATGAGAACTTTGGGTTGCAAAATGGAAGCAGAATTGTACTAATTCTTACCAGGGTCTGCGTGGAAGCTGCCAGAAGGAATGATATTGATTACAGGACCAGATGATGTAGCAAAAATGCTTTCTGATATGAATGGCAGCAAGACATGTCACTTGTACATTGTGTACAATAGAACTACGGGTCGTTATCCAGAGGATGACTTTGATCCAGAGGTTGAAATTGGACATGTTACATGCATGTAGTTTATGGATACATCATTTTTGAGTTGTTACTAATACCATTCCTATGGGTTTTTACAAGAAGAGAGAATCCGAGAATTGGACTACCTTGCTAGAGAGTTGGTGGAGAAAGAACAAGAACAACTTCAGTTGTATGGTTACATTGATGTTAAGCCGAAAAAGATTGAAGAACATGGGTCATTGCCAAGCCCGACGCAATCTCCAACATCCAAACGCAAGAGGTCACTGGATTTTGGCAGCGGAGAAGACCATAAATAGTAGGAAAAATGGTTTTTCAACCAGCTTAAGCTTCAAACCAGGATAATTTTGTTTTAAAAAAAGATATTTTCTTTTTCACACTATGTTCGCAATTATGGTACAATTTATCAATGAGACATTTATTTCAACAATAATGTAGCGAGAATTATGCATTTGTTTTATGATCAACCATAGAGTTGTTTATTAGTTGTTTGTGACGTGGCCTTGCATCTAAACAAGTTGGGAAGAATAGTGAGTGCAATGCCAGTGTGATACAACATAAAGCTGTCGTTTTATTCCTGACCACTTTAAGACTGTAGCCAACGCTCCATCATCACTGCACTATCATCATTGACTCGATGCCTCAGCCTCCTCGCTCCCCACTCCTCTCTCCCACCGCCCACTACTCTGCGGAATACCCGCGTCGAGGTCAATGCCGTCGCCGATGCCAAGGATGGCAGCCTCGGATGGCAGAGGGCTGTTGAAGATCTGGCCGGAGATGACCACCTCGCCCGTGCCGAGCTGAAGGAAATCGCGTGATGGTTCCCAAGCGTCCAGATGATGTGGAACCATGCGCGCGGTCTGGTGAACGTGATGAACCACGAAGAGAAAGCGCACGCATTCCCCGACGTCTGTGACGGTCGTGGCCTGCCTCCCCCGCTCATCCTGCGGTTCGCAATGCGGGAGACGCAGTCCGACGATCCCAACCAGTGGGCCCATTGATGGATGTATCGTTTGGCTGCTCTGCTGCAGCCGGACACGAACCGTGTTCAATCCAGGACGGAGCACGTCCAGGAAGTCGACCTCGCCGTCCCTGCGCCCGTCAACGCTGCCTACTGGGATAGATTCCAGTCGGAGATGCTCTACCACAATGACAACTCCGATGTTCAGTCATCCTCTTCTGACGAGCATGAATCCTCTGACGAGGGTGAGTCCTTTGACCAAGAGGAGCAGGAGGAGCATTAGGTTGTTGTCGTCTCCGATGATGAGCAGGAGGTGATGATGTGTGCGCCCGTGGTCGAGCAGGAGGCAGGCCCAGATCTCCCAATCGATGTGGAGGCACTGCTAGACGTGCCTGACAACATCAAGCTGGAGGTTCAGGAGGAGCAGCCTGTGGTGCACGAGGAGGACGAGGTGATGATGTTTGCGCCCGTCGTCGAGCAGGAGGAGGAGGTGACGATGTTTGCGCCCATCATCGAGCAAGAGCAGGAGGTGATGATGTTTGCGCCTGTCGTCGAGCAGGAGCAGGAAGTGATTGTTAGAAATATGCCCTAGAGGCAATAAATAAAGTGTTTCTTATTATATTTCCTTGTTCATGATAATCATTTGTTATCCATGCTATAATTGTATTGACTGGAAACACATTGCATGTGCGGATAAATAGACAACATTGTGTCCCTAGTTTGCCTCTAGTGAACTAGCTCGTTAATCAAAGATGGTCAAGGTTTCCTAGCCATTAACATGTGATGTCATTTGATAACGGGATCGCATCATTAGGAGAATGATGTGATGGACAAGACCCAAACTACAAACGTAGCATATGATCGTGTTAGTTTATTGCTACTGTTTTCTGCATGTCAAGTATATGTTCCTATGACCATGAGATCATGCAACTCACGGATATCGAAGGAGTGCCTTGTGTGTATCAAATGTCGCAACGTAACTGGGTGACTATAAAGGTGCTCTACAGGTATCTCCGATGGTGTCTATTGAGTTGGCATGGATCGAGACTAGGATTTGTTACTCCGTGTGACGGAGAGGTATCTCGGGGCCCACTCGGTAATACAACATCACAATGAGCCTTGCAAGCAATGTGACTAATTGTTAGTTGCGGGATCTTGTATTACGGAACGAGTAAAGAGACTTGCCGGTAATGAGGTTGAACAAGGTATGGAGATACCGACGATCGAATCTCGGGCAAGTAACATACCGAAGAACAAAGGGAACATCATCCGGGATTAACTGAATCCTTGACATAGAGGTTCGACCGATAAAGATCTTCATAGAATATGTAGGAACCAATGTGGACATCCAGGTCCCACCATTGGTTATTGACCGTAGAGGTGTCTCTGTCATGTCTACATAGTTCTCGAACCCGCAGGGTCTGCACACTTAAGGTTTGGCGACGTTTCGGTAGTATGGTTATGTATGGTGGTGACCAAAGTTTTTTCGGAGTCCCGGATGAGATCCTGGACGTCACGAGGAGCTCCGGAATGGTCTGGAGGTAAAGATTCATATATAGGAAGTCTTGTTTTGGTCGCCGGAAAAGTTCTGGGCTTATCGGTAGTGTACCGGGAGACCTCCGGGAGGGGTATTTCGACCCAAGAGGCTTCATGGTGTGTGGGAGAGTGAATATCAGCCCTTAGTGGGCTGGTGGAAACTCCCATACAAGGCCCATGTGGCTGGAGAAGAAAATGTTGGGGAACGTCGCATGGGAAACAAAAAATTTCCTACGCACACGCAAACCTATCCATGGTGATGAGCATCTACGAGAGGGAGAGTGGATCTACGTACCCTTGTAGATCGCTAAGCGGGAAGCGTTAAGAATCGCGGTTGGTGTAGTCGAACATCTTCGCGATCCAAATCGCCGAGCGTCCCGCGATCCAATCACGAACCGTCCCGCGAACACATCATGATCCGTCCCGCGAACTAATCACGATCCGTCTCACGATATTGATCACGATCTGTCCCGCGAACTCATCACGATCCGTTCCGTGATCACATCACGAACCGTCTCGCGATCTCGATCACGGTCCTTCCGATCTAGCGCTGAACGGACGGCACCTCCGCGTTCAGCACACGTGCAGCTTGATGACGATCTCCACCGTCTCGATCCAGCGAGAGGAGGTGGAGAGGAGAGAGAGTTCACCGGCAGCGTGATGGCGCTCCGGTGATGGTGGTGGAGCAATTTCGGCAGGGCTTCGCCTAAGCGCTGCAGAAAACCGATCTAGAGGAGAAACTATGCACCGGTGGAACGGGTAGCACGTGGCCGGAAATTCTGTCCAAAAACCACCCAATCCACTAGTATATATAGGAGGAGAGGAGAGGAGAGGCATCCAAGGCCTTTGGGTCGGCCAAAATAGGAGGTGGGAGCAATCCTACTTCACCTCCAATCCTAGTTGGAGTAGGATTGCCTCCTATTGGCTGATTTTCCACTTTTTGCTTTAGGACTTTCTCTCCTGCGCCATGGGCCTTTGTGGCTGTTTTCCCAGCCCACTAAGGGCTGGTTATTATTCTCCCACAGCCCATGGACCTCTTGGGGTCGAAATACCCCTCCCGGAGGTCCCCCGGTACACTACCGGCACTCCCGGTACACTACCGATACTCCCGGTACACTACCGATGAGCCCGAAACTTTTCCGGCGACCAAACTAGGACATCCTATATATGAATCTTTACCTCCGGACCATTCCGGAGCTCCTCGTGACGTCCGGGATCTCATCCGGGACTCCGAACAACCTTCGGTCACCACCAGACATAACTCTACACTACCGAAACATCACCGAACCTTAAGTGTGCAGACCCTGCGGGTTCGAGAACTATGTAGACATGACCGAGACACCTCTATGATCAATAACCAATGGCGGGACCTGGACGTCCACATTGGTTCCTACATATTCTACGAAGATCTTTATCGGTTGAACCTCTATGTCAAGGATTCAGTTAATCCCGTATAACGTTCCCTTTGTTCTTCGGTATGTTACTTGCCCGAGATTCGATCGCCAGTATCTCCATACCTAGTTCAACCTCATTACCGGCAAGTCTATTTACTCGTTCCGTAATACAAGATCCCGCAACTAACAATTAGTCACATTGCTTGCAAGGCTTATTGTGATGTTGCATTACCGAGTGGGCCCCGAGATACCTCTCTGTCACACGGAGTAACAAATCCCAGTCTCGATCCATGCCAACTGAACAGACACCATCGGAGATACCTGTAGAGCACCTTTATAGTCACCCAGTTACGTTGCGACGTTTGATACACACAAGGCACTCCTCCGATATCCGTGAGTTGCATGATCGCATGGTCATAGGAACATATACTTGACATGCAGAAAACAGTAGCAATAAACTGACACGATCATATGCTACGTTTGTAGTTTGGCTCTTATCCATCACATCATTCTCCTAATGATGTGATCCCGTTATCAAACGACATCTCATGTCCATGGCTAGGAAACCTCAACCATCTTTTGATCAACGAGCTAGTCTACTAGAGGCATACTAGGGACATGGTGTTGTCTATGTATCCACACATGTATCTGAGTTTCCGATCAATACAATTATAGCATGGATAATAAACGATTATCATGAACAAGGAAATATGATAATAACTAATTTATTATTGCCTCTAGGGCATATTTCCAACAGTCTCCCACTTGCACTAGAGTCAATAATCTAGTTCACATCACCATGTGATTCGCATTGTTATGAATCTAACACCCAATGAGTTCTGGGGCTCGATCATGCTTTGCATGTGAGAGAGGTCTTATAGTCAATGGGTCTGCGATATTCAGATCCGTGTGTACTTTGCAAATCTCTATGTCAAACCGTAAACACTGCTACCTATTGGAAATATGCCCTAGAGGCAATAATAAATTAGTTATTATCATATTTCCTTGTTCATGATAATCGTTTATTATCCATGCTATAATTGTATTGATCGGAGACTTAAATGCATGTGTGGATACATAGACAAAACCATGTCCCTAGTATGCCTCTAATGGACTAGCTCGTTGATCAAAGGATGGTTAAGGTTTCCTAGCCATGGACATGAGATGTCATTTGATAACGGGATCACATCATTAGAAGAATGATGTGATGGATAAGACCCAAACTACAAACATAGCATATGATCGTGTCAGTTTATTGCTACTGTTTTCTGCATGTCAAGTATATGTTCCTATGACCATGAGATCATGCAACTCGCGGATATCGGAGGAGTGCCTTGTGTGTATCAAACGTCGCAACATAACTGGGTGACTATAATGGTGCTCTACAGGTATCTCCGATGGTGTTTGTTGAGTTGGCATGGATCGAGACTGGGATTTGTTACTCCGTGTGACGGAGAGGTATCTCGGGGCCCACTCGATAATGCAACATCACAATATGCCTTGCAAGCAATGTGACTAATTGTTAGGTGCGGGATCTTGTATTACGGAACGAGTAAAGAGACTTGCCAGTAACGAGGTTGAACTAGGTATGGAGATACCGACGATCGAATCTCGGACAAGTAACATACCGAAGAACAAAGGGAACGTTATACGGGATTAACTTGACATAGAGGTTCGACCGATAAAGATCTTCGTAGAATATGTAGGAACCAATGTGGACGTCCAGGTCCCGCCATTGGTTATTGACCGTAGAGGTGTCTCGGTCATGTCTACATAGTTCTCGAACCCGCAGGGTCTGCACACTTAAGGTTCGGTGACGTTTCGGTAGTGTAGAGTTATGTATGGTGGTGACCGAAGTTTGTTCGGAGTCCCGGATGAGATCCGGGACGTCACGAGGAGCTCCGGAATGGTCCGGAGGTAAAGATTCATATATAGGAAGTCCCAGTTTGGTTTCCGGAAAAGTTTCGGGCTCATCGGTAGTGTACCGGGAGTGCCGGGAGTGTACCGGGAGTGTCGGTAGTGTACCGGGAGGCCTCCGGGAGGGGTATTTCGACCCCAAGAGGTCCATGGGCTGTGGGAGAATAATAAACAGCCCTTAGTGGGCTGGGAAAACAGCCACAAAGGCCCATGGCGTAGGAGAGAAAGTCCTAAAGCAAAAAGTGGAAAATCAGCCAATAGGAGGCAATCCTACTCCAACTAGGATTGGAGGTGAAGTAGGATTGCTTCCCACCTCCTATTTCGGCCGACCCAAAGGCCTTGTCTGCCTATCCTCTCCTCTCCTCCTATATATACTAGTGTATTGGGTGGTTTTTGGACATAATTTCTGGCCACGTGCTACCCGTTACACCGGTGCATAGTTTCTCCTCTAGATCGGTTTTCTGCAGCGCTTAGGCGAAGCCCTGCCGGAATTGCTCCACCACCATCACCGAAGCGCCGTCACGCTGCCGGTGAAATCTCTCTCTCCTCTCCACCTCCTCTCGCTGGATCGAGACGGTGGAGATCGTCATCAAGCTGCACGTGTGCTTAACGCGGAGGTGTCGTCCGTTAGGCGCTAGATCGGAAGGACCATGATCGAGATCGCGAGACTGTTCGTGATGTGATCACGGAACGGATCGTGATGAGTTCGCGGGACAGATCGTGATCAAGATCGTGATACGGAT